>JAWDGP010007203.1:5000-75082 GCA_033675545.1 Elysia crispata | reverse complement strand
GGGGGATGTTGTTGTTTTTTTTTTTAATTGGCAGTTTTTGGGACAAGCAGAGAGAAAATTTGGCTCACCAAAATAATCAAAAAAAATCATCTTTTATGACATAGTAAGACTCTTTTATTACTTTTTTTTGTTCAGTTGTCAAAAACATCGCTCTTACTCACGCAAGTTTTTTCTTTTCTCCAAGTTATATTAATATTTCCATCTTATCTTTATCTAACATCCTTTTAATTAAATCTACAACTTTAAAACTTTACACTATTTTCGCAAATGGCATTCTGTGTTAAAACAATTTATGGATTTTTTTAAGTGGGTAAATTTTTATTTTTCTTGACGAACTATATGCAGTGACACCGCTCCCAATTACTTTCTTCTTTCTAGAGAATGATGGGAGAGAAACAAACCAATCTTCCTTTTATCCTGACCTTGGCGGCAATGGTTATTTATGGGACAACCGTGAAAGGTAATTTGAAGCCTACAGAAATCTGCCTCAAGTTTTTTTAAAACATACATATATCATGATAGGTATATTGACTTCATTTTGTCTCAGGACAATATTAATCTACACACCTTGCGACTTCATTAATAGACGTTAAAGCCTAAAAATACTTGTGGGGAAAAGTCTCTTATCTAACTTTAATTAAAATTTTGTAATGTGCTGCAATGATTGAGAAAACAGTGCCTACATGAAATTTTTACAATGCTTGAGTTTGAACATTTTACGGAAAACATATCTTTAATTCGATAATTTGATCCAATCTGACATCTATATTCACGTATTAAAGATCCACACTGTATTTTACATAGCCGTGGAACCAGATGCTTCTTCTAATGTGGTGATTGATGTATCTCAAGCTGTGGAGATAAACTCACAGATTAGCTGCCTATTGGTCAAATGCACATTCTATAACAACGGGAGCGACTTGGATGACGTGACCTCTCTATCCTTATATGGTTCCAGTCCGTATGGAAACATGAAATCATTTGACAAGCTTGCTTTCGTCGAGGAGAAAAACTCCATAGGACGGGTAATTACATCGATCTGTTCTGTTATTAATTTACATTTTATTATCGATAACATGCCATTGTGTACTATTTAGCGACACAAATACCAGTAGCTAAATACTTTGCACTATATAATTTTGAAGATTTCACTGTCCTCCAAAAAATGTACCCAAGATCACTCAATAATAGCTGAAGCTAATTTTCACCAACCCTTCAAATTATTCTTAGCCAACATTTTCACCCATGCAAATAAAATCACACAACCCACTGACAGCTAATATGTGCCTGCAAACAATAAGAACTACACTGCAACATCGACAATTAACACTTCATTACATCAGTGACACATAACTCAGAAAGAGAGAGAGAGAGAGAGAGAGAGAGAGAGAGAGAGAGAGAGAGAGAGAGACTGTCTAATAATTCTCTTCCTTACCACTGTTTTAGAGAAATGGAATGAATCAAACTGAAGGCGACGTATCAGCTACAGGAAAACTCAATTCCCGGGGACCTGATGAATCGACTTTGGTTTTGGTTTGGAACAAGGCAACGAAATTCTGTCCGAAAGCTTTTAAGTGTGTGGCGGAGGGAATCGAGAATAACAAGAGTCTTTCTATATCCTCAACGATCGCGGAAGCTGTAACGGATGACGGGGCGTGTTGTTGGAACCGAGACTCGGTCAACTCAGTGCTTAGTAGATCAGCAGCAACAATGATTTTTAGGGAAGTCCAGGCTTTGAGTAAGTACCTGCTGAACCTTCAAGATAAAATAGAAGATGTCCATTTTCTTTCGACCATTAGTCGAGCTCAGTTCGACGTTTCAGGCGAATATGAAGGGCGAATCTATCTGGCAAGTCGATGGACGATGCAATCCAATATCGCACAGAAAAACAAGGTCTGTACGGCACAAGGCGGGTATCTGGTGGAGTTTGACAATCAGAAGGAGTTCGACTTTGTATTAAACTTTGCAAAAGTAATAGATGAAGATGAAAATTTCATGTCAGGCGGTAATGACGTACACAACGAGGGGGTGTTCACTTACTTTCACAGTAAAAGGAAAATCCCCTCTCTTAAATGGAGATCTGGTCAACCAGATAATCATCGCGGTGAGGAGGACTGCGTGGTTTTTAGGTTGGATTCCTATGGTCTGAATGACGTACGGTGTGAAGCTTCTGCTCAGTTTATCTGTGAAATACCCTTGCCTGCTTAGTAATGTAAACGCACTGTATACTTTCATGCAAGAAACTGTGCTTACTAATAGTCTGCTCTTATAATATTTTTTTCTCAGAATTGATTCTTTTGGTGTTTTTTTTTCCTTTTTTGAGAAACATTGACTTTTTTGTGTTTTTTTTCAACTTCGAAAACAAGACAAATTTTTATGAGAAGCAACTAGTAAAGCACACTTACTTTGACGAACATTTTATTTGTCTCATTAATACTGTCCTTCCGATTTTCTTCTACCTTTTAAAAAATTTTCGTCCGTCTTGCTCTGTTCTTCCTATTCCTTCCTGTCTTCTCCAAAGCTTTTTCTGTTTTCTTAGTTCTTGTCTGTTTTTTAAATAAACATAACCAAAAGGAAAACAAGGGATTTATTCTGACGGACAGCTTTGGAAATAAAAATCTACAGATCTAGATGCATCCCCTCGAGTCCTGTGCTATCTTTGTATCAAACCAGACGCGAATGAAAGCCAACAGATCAAGATCTAGATGCATGCTTTACTGGAGGGTTTAGCGGTGTCTTTGCATAAAACCAGAATCGCATTAATTCAACAGGTTTAGATCTAGAAGCATAAGAGAGGAGTCTACTGCTGTCTTTCCATCAAGTCAGAGACGACATGATTCATTCAACGGATCTACGTCTGGATGAATGCTTTAGAGAAGGGTCTACTGCTGTCTTTCCATTTAGGTTTCATAAAGATAGATCTAGATATAGATATAGATCTATCTAAAATGTAGAATTCGAACTTTTTGGCATAGGACTAACCTAAGGCGGGTGATTAATAGAATCACTGTCCACTGTTTCTGCAGGTGATGTGCAAATTGGGCCTACAATTCACAATCAAAATCATGAGCCATTGCTTTCTCTTCGAAATTCCCACCGTGTACGAATCTATAGGAAAGAAACGAAAAGAATTTAAATTTTGGAGATGTATATTAAGCCGAAATAAACCCGTACTCGCGGAAAAAGCCCCGTCGGCCTAGCTGAAATAAGCAAAGCTGTGCAGTAAGTGTAATAGATTAAATAGAGTGAGCAAAATTATTTCACTATTTGGCAGGGTTAGGAAAGTTGGATGTTTTTGTTGTAAAGGCATGTAGGCTGAATTATAAGTGCGGTCTGCGTAGATTTTTGTCTTAACTACGCCTAAAAGTTAGAAGAAACAAATCACTATTACCCAAACATGAAAAGAAGTGTTCACTTCTGTAGCTTGGCCTGTATTTTAGGAAGCCTTGACAAACACCAAAACTATGATTAAAATAGCTTTATTATAAGGACATATCTCTCTCTCTTTCTCTCTCTCTCTCTCTCTCTCTCTCTCTCTCTCTCTCTCTCTCTCTTTCTGAAATGTGTTTTTTTTAAATGGGAGTATGATGAAATGGCCTAGAAAAATTCAATTACTCTGAGATCAATACACAATCTTGATTCCCGAGGGTCTACAGTTTAAAGTTAGTTTGATATTTATATTAAATTTTTCAAGCGTTTTACAAGAGACGGCTATAGGTTAACACATATTGTGACATTATGTGTAGGCCTTCAACACTCCCTATACTTAAGGATGTTTCATCTAAACATTATATTATTGATCCTATTCTCTAAAGATCGTAAAACGAAATGTGAGGCAGATGATTACGATGATGTTGCATTGAAAGTATGTTATCAAAGACTCGCGAACTGTTTGCATTTTAAGCAATTGTGACTATATCCCTCTCAATACATACATAATAAAGATTGGATTCCGATTTGCCTTATTAATTATCACAAAAAATCACTTCAATCTTATCTTTATTCACTATGAGTTTGTTTTCAATAGCCAAATTCTTTATATTATCGATCAAACTTGTTCTAAAATGGACGTTAAAGCTCTACTTTTTCCTTCGTCAAGAAATAATTCAACTGAATAGGCTATCATTAGCATACATTTAAGTTTAGTTTACTGTATAATTTTGAATCCAGGCTTCATGATGTTTTGTGTACAACGTACATAAACATAGGATTTAAGACAGAATCTAAAGGAACTTTAATTTCTTGCGTCAAATGATTTGATCATCACTTCCGCACACATCGGAAATGGATCCGCCCACTCCAACAATAATTTATTTTAGTCATGCCCACAATTATAAAATAATGAGCAATACCATTAGTGTCAAATGCCCCGCCAAAGTCTAGTAATGCAAGAATAGAAATGTCAATTTTATCACCTTCACATGATTGATCAAATTCAATCTTAGATCGCTTATGTTTGTTGAATGACAGGCGTTTTAAGACTTAAGTTTTTTGAATGTCATTGTCGTTTTACGACTTGTGGTTTTTAATAAGTGACGTGTCGTTAAACGAATGGAGGTATGAGGAAATTTATTTAAGCTCCATAGTTAAACCACTGGTATTTGCTAAACAAACATCTCTTTTACGACTTCTGTATATATATTCGCCCAATACCAAGAGAAATCCTTTTCAACCCTTTCCCATACCAAGATGACAGCCCAAAAGAATATCATATGTAAGATACAATATGAATGACATGTAGCACTTATCCACTGAAGAAAAAGACATAAGATAAATCTTAGGTTTTCTTGTTTTATTGAATTATTAATTATAATCCGGCTGTGTCGGGATCTAAGTCTGAACTGAAAATATAAGCTCTTAGTCTCCTCAATGCCTCTATGGTGAGCTCTCTTCACAACCTCGGATATAAACATTCGTCACCGGTTAGTCTTTATTACTATCCATGATAAATGATAATAGTCCAAACGCCACACAGAACCCCAAGAGACTGACACGGTAAGAGTCAGTGGTATCGCATAGGCGGTGAGACCTGTACGCGACGACGTCTGAATAGCAGGGCCCGACATAGCTTGCTGATGCCTAGAGGCGGTGCTTGGTTTCTGAAGGATGACTGTGTAAGGGATGACTGTTTCGCTGGTGGGCGATCTCGTGGAGGAGCCTTAGCGAGTATGACCGGTTGAAATGAATCGAAAAACGCACGTTCAGCGCGGCCGCCAATGCCCATGAGGAAAGTTTAGTCCCTTGGAGTCAGAAATGCGTAAGGACCCGAATAGCAACGGACCTTTATTGCCATCTCGTCGGACGTATACATGCTTTGCGACTGACAAAGATGGGGATGTGTAGGGCATAGCAGAAGTGTGATAGGAGGCCGGATGGGGTGCGGGATGTTCAACCTGAAATTCAGCAGTAAGTCACCCATTGTTTTTGCGATTTAGGTGAAACTAGTTCACCTGGGACTGTCAAAGGCTCATCGTAAACAAGCTCTGCTGAGGAATACCTTTAAAGTCTTCTTTGAGTGTGGTTGGTTCTGAATCAGAGAAGTACCCAAGGTAGTTCTTCTACCCAATTTGGACCGGTGAAACGGGCTTTTAGATCTGTCTTGAGAGTCCGATGAAAACGTTCGATCATCCCATTTGCCTAAGGATGATAAGCAGATATATGGTGAAGCTTGACTCCGAGGCGAGCTGCCACTTCACTCCATAATGGTTATGTGAACTGTGACCCGCGATCTGACGAAATATCTCCAGCGACACCGAAACAGGTCATCCGGTCAGTAATGAGAGCATGTACACACACTCGGGTGTTCGTCCGAGAGGAATGGCTTTTGACCAGTGTGTGTTGCGGTCGATAACTGTCAGGAGATATGTGAAGCCAGAAGAAAAAGGTAAAGGTCCAACAATGTCAATGTTTATGTGTGAGAATATTTTCTCAGGTACAGAGAAATATTTTAGTGGAGCTTTTGTGTGTTTTTTTTTTTTTTGTGCTTTTGAACTTTGGCAGTTATGACGTTCTTTTACCCATCTACTGACCTGCTTCTGCATCCCGTGCCAAACAAATTTGTCTCGGACTAGTTTGAGCTTGCGATAAAGTCCCTTCATTTTAAAAAAAAATTCCTTATTTAAGCATTAAAAAAAATGCAAAAATGGATTCGTCAGTGCCTTTTCAACTCCTCAGGCTCTTCACCGCTTTGTAAATAATATCAAAATATCGACAAGTCCTAATCTTCGGATCGAATTTCGATCACTTCATCTTTCTTTAAACGCACCAGGACCTGGGCAGAAATTCTCAACCGCTCTCGCCTACAACCGATCTGATATAGTTTTGAACTGACCCATTTAATGGGAATACATCCTTTTGGAGGCCATGCCAATTTTTATGTGCTTGTGCCCGACAAGAACATCACCAATAGGCGGTCCCTCCAGATTAGAATCTCCTCTGGCCTTCTGGATAAGAGATCGGGATAAGGGCGATGCGTGATGACCATGTCATAGGTACCAAGGTTTCTGCGTTTGATTAAAACTCAAACTAACCTTGCTGATGCAATATCCGAGGCTGCTCACCATAAAACGATCGTCCGTCTTTATTAGGCAGAGAGTAAAGGTCGACTAAGCAAAGCTTTCAATAACGCTTGATAGGCCTTTTTTGACCTTATCTACACACACACACACACATGAATTTCCTCTTGTCGCCCGCTATGGCGATATCTGAAAAATTTGATTTAGTATTAACTGTCGATGGTTTGTCCCAAAAGGTTCATCTCTTTCCTCACCATATATGGCGATGACCAAGACTAGAAGAATCTCAATAAAGTTCTCGATCTCGCTTAATTCAATCCCTTGTAACTAACTACTTAACCTAGAAAAAGAGACCTGATTTTGAAAAATGCATATAGGTTTCAGATCTTTCTACAACGTGTTGATCTTTCACTGCCTTTCCTGGAACAC
This sequence comes from Elysia crispata, assembly GCA_033675545.1. Classification (NCBI taxonomy): domain Eukaryota; kingdom Metazoa; phylum Mollusca; class Gastropoda; family Plakobranchidae; genus Elysia; species Elysia crispata. Next base: position 68,138 of record JAWDGP010007203.1, on the reverse strand, counting down.
AAACGTCATCGACAAATGCTAGAACAGTATTCACAGTCAGCCCATGGACCTAGAGTATGTAGCCGAACTATTACAATCCAAATGGCATTTTTAGAAATTCATATATCTCCTCCCTCGCGCTGATTGCTGTTATTTCCCACCCTCAGCATTTTGTCGAGGTAATTCTTTTCCTCTCCTAAATATGAATCGGAGCGCAGCAAAACTTTTGTTTCGCGGTTTATGCAGTCACTGTATCGATATAGTTCTGGACTGCAAGGAAGTTACCATGACAATAGGAAGCAAAGATAACCGTGTGAGTGCAGGCTTGGGAATGGGAGAAAGAGAGACACACAGAGAGATATATTAACTTACAGCTATAGAGGACTGATACGGAGACAGACCGACAAAGAACACAAAGAAGGAAAAAATGACTGGAGGAGATTGAAACCGCACCTCTGAATGGAACCCATCGCCTTGCCGAGACAGGGCGAGGCAGGATAAATCAAGAGCCTTCATTATCTTCAAAAATAGAATGATTCCGGCGGAGCGGTTTTCATGTTGGTTTGAATAGTTGGCTCCCATAAAACGACAAAGTCCATAAACAAACTAACCTCCATTGAATCTAAGTATTACCATTGAAGTGAAAGAAAGTGTAATGTAGAAAGAAAGAGGGTATTAAACAACGATCGAGGCCGTGACATATGGAACTAGACCAAAGAATTTAAGATACAAGTGAAAGATTATGAACGAAAAATTTACTAGCAAGGGCACATTATAGACCTAGTGTAATTATTCAAAAAACAAGTCAAAAGATGTTCAATCAAGAACGGACAAAAATTGTATGCAAAGACATTTAATTTTTTTAAATTCTTTTAATCCTCATACATTCTTTGAACGAACCATCATGTAGGACTTGGTCAAAACCAAGGCCATAAAAGTTAAACCCTAATTTCCTCTATTTTGATCTACGTCTCCTTAAATATTATGTGGGTTCTTACAAGAACAGTACTATGGTCATAATTTGTTAAACGAACAGCTGTTCATTTAGTGTATAAAGACATGAAGTTGTGAGATATATATCTGTCATTCCTAGCACATTGTTCTGCCTGCACTATCTTTTTGAAATTGGAATTGCCCGAAGACTACCGGGTATAGTCATAAATCTGTCTGAAGCATTTGGTCTGTGAAGCCATAAAGTTTTAAAATATAAATCTGTCAATCCTAACACATTTTTCTTTTTTGTTAAAATAAACTATTGGTCGAAAGAATAAAAGCCATAAAAGCTAAATCCAGATTGCCTCGATTATGATTTGTGTCTCCTTACTTTTTTTGTGGATTCTTACACGAACACTGATAATCCTAACATGATTTGGTTTCCTGAGTGGGCAGTTATTCTGCTTGCAGCATCATGTTTTTAATATTATGTGCGCATGAATCGACATGAAGATGGAGATACATCCGTTATAATTCTCCGGTTTTAATTTGAGCATAGCTGTTTTAAATCTTTCCGTTTTATAAAAAGTTATTTCTTTTAAATCAGCTAGATGAATGTAAAAACAGTAACTCTAAACCCTATATCTCAGAAGCACTGGCACCGATTTAAAAGAAATGCATTGCAACTGGCTGTTTTGCGTTATTTTCATGAGAAGAAAAAATATGGGGGAAAAATGGCAACGAATCACTATCAGCTTCTCATATCTCTTAAGTTATGTTTCTCTTTGTTCATGCTCTCTGTCTGTCTGTTTGCTGTCTGTCTGTTTGTCTGTCTATCTGTCTGTCTGTCTGTCTGTCTGTCTCTGTCTCTGTCTCTGTCTCTATCTCTGTCTCTCTATCTCTCTCTCTTTCTCTTTCTCTCTCTCTCTCTCTCTCTCTCTCTCTCTCTATCTATCTCTCTCTCTCTCTCCTCAATTCACCTTTTCATTTGCTGTATTTGTCTTCTCTTTCTTTCACGTGTTTTCCTCTGGGTTCCTATTTTGTCTCATTTTCCATGACCTTTGACACAGTGCTAAAGCAAACCCGTTAAAATCACTGATACATAAGCTGTTGGGCGTCGCTGACTTTTGTACTCTGGATTGCCTACATTTTAAATATGCACATAGTAGAGCCCTGCATTTGAACAAAAAATCCACATCATTTCAATGAGAGAACACGTAAATGAGACATCACCAATTACACACTACATGATGAAAGTCCAAGGCAGGTCGTTCTCTTTAGTTAAATTCCTCTTGAGGAGATTTCATAGACCATGAGTGGCCAGAGGAATTAACATGAACTGTAGGCACCACACTTTCAGCTTACCCTGAAGGCCACATCTGTTGATGGCTAGCAGGTCTTCGGTAGCAGGTTCTACTACTTCTAGTCCTCTTGTCCTCGCAAGATTGATTTGTTAAGGGATATTTTTTTTTTCCAAACCATTTTTTTAAGTTTCATAAACGGCGAATTAAATTTGAAAACTGAGAGTTGTGGGTTTGAACTTTTCCTATTGAAAACTATTATCATCATTTGAAATACAAACACAGCCAAAAGTTTTTCGCATTGGCAAATAAAAAAAGTAAATTTGCGAGGGAGTATAAAACATTAATCGCAATTATTAAGCGCTTCAAGATTTCAAACCTTTGACGTAATGGAAAATAAAAAAAATTAAAGCAGTCAATAATCTCGTTCATAAATTTTATATCAAAATGCTGGAATCAAATTTAAAAAGATGTAACAATAGAGTTGAGAAAAATATATGGCTATCGAAAAATTTTATTTGATTAAAAAATCATGTCGCAATCGTGTATAAAAGTTTATATCCGAAGATCTCGTTTAGAAATAGAAATATAAAAGCAAGGATCAAATAATAAAATATAAACACTTTTAAAAGTTTTAAATACTTGCAATTCAGAATCAAAGAATTTACAGCAATTGAATAGGGTTTTTTTTTTTTTAATAAACATGGATCTAAGGGAAAATTGAATGTTCAGACTAAGTTTCAATTAAATTTTTTAAGGCACTGGGACTAGGGCGAGAAATCCCAAACTCTCTTTCGTGCAACTGATCTGATATGGTTTTAAGCTGACCCATTTAATGGGAATACGTCGTCAAACACTTCTAGGAAGCCATGCCAATTCTTATGTGGTCGAGCAATAGGCTGTCGCTCCAGATTAGAATCTCTGGTATATATACATACTAGATAAGTATCCATTGGCTTCCTGGATTAAAAAAAAACATCTGCATTCTGTTGATGCGTAATGACAATGTCATACTTACCAACACTTCTATGATTGGTTAGAATTTCAAAACACGTAATAGGCTGGCATGATCAGTTAAAAAAATAAATACTCACTTTCTAATGCAATGTCCAAGGCTGCTTACGATAAAACAATCGTCTTTAGTGAGGATTGAGAGCAAAGGTCGACTAAACAAAGCTTTTTACAAGGATTGCAAAGCCTTTTTGCTCTTCCGACCCCATCGTCGTATTTCAAAAAGAGGCAATGAATATGGAAACTAAAGATGAGGCATGAAGAAAAATGGGGTAGTGGAGCCTTGAGAGTGAGAGAGAGAAAGAGAGATGCATACAAACATACAGCTATATAAACTGATACGGAGACAGAGCATCGTAGAAAGAATAGCAGAAACTATGACAAATCTATATTAAAGTCAAGACTAAGAGATAAGACTAACGGAAGTAAAAAAACAAAAAAACAAAATAAGAAAAAAACTGTTTTAGGGAGATTGAGCCTGCACCTCTGAATGGCACCCACCACCTTGCCGAGGCAAGACGAGGGAGGCTAGCCGCAGAGCCATCATCATCTTCAAAAATTGGATGATTTCGAAAGAGTGGTTTTCTTACTGGTTTAAATAGTTGGTTCCCAGAGAACGACAAAATTCAATAAACAAACTAACGTCCATAACAGTTGATTTGAAATAAAGTATAATTCAGTACGAGGCCGGGATCCACGGAACTAGACGAAAATGATCGGTAATGAAAAAAAAGAATGATTTTATAGCAAATTTTTTAAAGCAAACATAGACCTAGATATAATATTATCCAACAAATAACACAAAAGATGTGATCAAACAGAAAAAAGAAACAAAGAAAAGAAAAATGTGTCCCAGGCCATTTAAGATTTTTTTTTTCATTTTTAAATTCATTTGATTCTGCTACATTCTTTGAACCAGCTATGTTGAAAGAACCAGTAAAAAAAGAGACCATTAAAGTGCTACCTCTATTAGCATTGAAATCAAATTACAAGAACAGTACCCTAGTTATAATTCTGTCTTAAATGCAGCTGTTAATTTAGCCTGTGAAGCCATGGAGCTGTCAGGTTGATGTAAATCTGACAATCCTAACATATTATTCTTTCATGTTGGAACTGGTTGAAAACAAAGACATAAAGCCAAACCTACAGTGTCTGTCATTTGATATATGACTCCTCACATATTTTGCGGATTCTTACTCGAAGACTACAGCCATAAATATGTCTGATCACAGCTGTTCAATCGGAGTGTTATGCCTCGGTTAGAGAGAGACAGGGGGTGAGGGAATTCATTCTTCCAAATCCCTATTGTCTTTCCCTCCCTCTGCCTATCTCAAACTTCTTCTCACATTGAACCATTTGTTTTCCTTTTCTCTGATTAGTTATCATAAAGAACACTTCCTTTTTACAACGCTCAGTTGTTTTGCTTCACAAACTTTAGCATATCCAGTTCATTTATCCTTTTTCGCTTATACATCGCAAGTTTTTTTTACCCCTTTGCCTGTGGTGTTCCTTTTTTTGTCGTTCAAAATGCCACAAAATAATCATAAGAAATAGTGATGTTGTTACCTAAATAGCATATTTATTCGGACATAAAACTAGTTCTAAATTCTCTCTCTATTTAGATCTAGGCCTATGCCAAAGACGGCACCCCGAATACTATTTTTGGTTGCCGCATGACACAAGAGCAAGGAGCCCGCGCTTCCTCTGAATTTGGAATTTAGTATTTCCGTGCATTACTTTATAGTACTAAATTTACCATAAAAGTCTAAGTAAATAGTTCACATTAATGGTCCAGTGACAGCTGCATGCGCTACCTTTTTGTTATGGTGACTCAACCTTGTAAACGTTTTATCTTCAAGTTATAAAACCAACACTTGCTGGAAATCACAATATGCGAACATTTGCCTCATTCTTACCGAAACTTGAAATATACGAAGCCCAGGCAAGTAGTTTTCTCGTAAGCTGTGATTGTAGTTGTTGTTGGTGGTGATGGGTTTTTGTTGTTTTGTTGTTGTTGTTGTTGTTCATTGTAGAATATACTTTTGATTTTTCTAAACCAAAATTTTCACGAATAAATTGTGACATTTAAACTCTTGTACATTAAACACCTCCTATATAACTTTTGACTTCTCAAATTAACCCTGAATTGATGAAAATGTGAAGATTCTTTGACAAAAAATTATAAATCAAGTTCAACTTTTCTCCGAAGTAAGCTTTATTTTTAAAACTTTGGAGAGCTTTGAGGGTTTGCTTTGCATTTAAAATCACCAAGACCATTTGATAAATGTCTTACAGCATATTTTTATTGATTTAAGTAGTAGCCTTATACATACACTTAGATTAAGTTTAACCTAAAGTTGTAATTTACTGATTATCGTACCATGTTAATCAACAAATTCAAAGTACAACAATGATTTGTTAATGGATTTTTTTTTTCTAAACCATTTTTTTAAGTTTCATAAACGGCGAATTAAATTTGAAAACTGAGAGTTGTGGGTTTGAACTTTTCCTATTGAAAACTATTATCATCATTTGAAATACACACACAGCCAAAAGTTTTTCGCATTGGCAAATAAAAAAAAGTAAATTTGCGAGGGAGTATAAAACATTAAGCGCAATTATTAAGCGCTTCAAGAGTTTCAAAACTTTGACGTAATGGAAAGTAAAAAAAAATTAAAGCAGTCAATAGTCTCGTTCATAAATTTTATATCAAAATGCTGGAATCAAATTTAAAAAGATGTAACAATAGAGTTGAGAAAAATATATGGCTATCGAAAAATTTTACTTGATTAAAAAATCATGTCGCATTTGTGTATAAAAGTTTATATCCGAAGATCTCGTTTAGAAATAGAAATATAAAAGCAAGGATCAAATAATAAAATATAAACACTTTTAAAAGTTTTAAATACTTGCAATTCAGAATCAAAGAATTTACAGCAATTGAAAAGTTTGTTTTTTTTAATAAACATGGATCTAAAGGAAAATTGAATGTTCAGACTAAATTTCAATTAAATTTTTTTAAGGCAATGGGACTAGGGCGAGAAATCCCAAACTCTCTGTCGTGCAACTGATCTGATATGGTTTTAAGCTGACCCATTTAATGGGAATACGTCGTCAAACACTTCTAGGAAGCCATGCCAATTCTTATGTGGTCGAGCAATAGGCGGTCGCTCCAGATTAGAATCTCTGGTTTATATACATACTAGATAAGTATCCATTGGCTTCCTGGATTAAAAAAAAAAAACATCTGCATTCTGTTGATGCGTGATGACAATGTCATACTAACCAACACTTCTATGATTGGTTAGAATTTCAAAACACGTAATAGGCTGGCATGATCAGTTAAAAAAATAAATACTCACTTTCTAATGCAATGTCCAAGGCTGCTTACGATAAAACAATCGTCTTTAGTGGGGATTGAGAGCAAAGGTCGACTTAACAAAGCTTTTTACCAGGATTGAAAAGCCTTTTTGCTCTTCCGACCCTATCGTCGTATTTCAAAAAGAGGCCATGAATATGGAAACTAAAGATGAGGCATGAAGAAAAATGGGGTAGTGGAGGCTTGAGGGTGAGAGAGAGAAAGAGAGATGCATACAAACATACAGCTGTATAAACTGATACGGAGACAGAGCATCGTAGAAAGAATAGCAGAAACTATGACAAATCTATAAAAAGAAAATAAGGAAAAAATTATTTTAGGGAGATTGAGCCTGCACCTCTGAATTGCACCCACCACATTGCCGAGGCAAGACGAGGGAGACTAGCCGCAGAGCCATCATCATCTTCAAAAATTGGATGATTTCGAAAGAGTGGTTTTCTTACTGGTTTAAATAGTTGGTTCCCAGAAAACGACGAAATTCAATAAACAAACTAACGTCCATAACAGTTGATTTGAAATAAAGTATAATTCAGTACGAGGCCGGGATCCACAGAACTAGACGAAAATGTTCGGTATTGAAAAAAAGAATGATTTTATAGCAATTTATTTTAAAGCAAACATAGACCTAGATATAACATTATCCAACAAATAACACAAAAGATGTGATCAAACAGAAAAAAAGAAACAAAGAAAGAAAAAAATGTGTCCCAGGCCATTTAAGATTTTTTTTTTCATTTTTAAATTCATTTGATTCTGCTACATTCTTTGAACCAGCTTTGTTGAAAGAACCAGTAAAAAAAGAGACCATTAAATTGCTAACTCTATTAGCATTGAAATCAAATTACAAGAACAGTACCCTAGTTGTAATTCGGTCTTAAATGCAGCTGTTAATTTAGCCTGTGAAGCCATGGAGCTGTCAGGTTGATGTAAATCTGACAATCCTAACATATTATTCTTTCATGTTGGAACTGGTTGAAAACAAAGACATAAAGCCAAACCTACAGTGTCTGTCATTTGATATATGACTCCTCACATATTTTGCGGATTCTTACTCGAAGACTACAGCCATAAATATGTCTGATCACAGCTGTTCAATCGGAGTGTTATGCCTCGGTTAGAGAGAGACAGGGGGTGAGGGAATTCATTCTTCCAAATCCCTATTGTCTTTCCCTCCCTCTGTCTATCTAGACATTCTTCTCACATTGAAACATTGGTTTTTCTTTTCTCTGATTAGCTATCATAAAGAACACTTCCTTTTTACAACTTTCAAGTGTTCGATCCTATATGACATGATTATGCAAAGTAAATACGAAAGAACAAAATAAACACAATCATTATTAACTGCAAAAAAAAATCATAAAAATTGAAAAATAGATTAAAAGTGTTAAATCAAGTTTCATCGCGCAGCATTAAATTAAATTTGGGGCGCTGATTCTGAAAATGTAGTTTAGCCTATTCCTGGATTCAACAAGTAAGTATCAACTTTGTTCAGTATGTTTATTCCCCTCGGCAGAGAATTTCAAAACGATTGCATTTCCTGCCCGCCACACCCAAAATCATCCCACGATTAGTAAAACGTTATCCTGGTCAAGCTTTCGATTCAACGTTCAAGGGTATAAAACAAATTTTGCGGTTACACTATTCTTATCGATCCATTGTTAATCAGCAGAACGAAAGGAAGTCGTCTAGTAGATAATTACGTCTAATCGTCGCTTGAAGCCATGAAGTTGTCATATGTAAAGCTGGCATCATGTATAATATATATATTTGTGGACTTTCAAATTTCTGAGGCAAAAGGCTTCTGAACCACTGAACCAAATGACTTCAAATTTTGTAGGATTCCTAAACATTAGTGTTAAGACGCACATCTTTAAAAGGAAATGTGAAGTCTCTGTAGTTTTTTTTTTATTTGAAATTTTATTGTTTATTCATTTGAATACCTTTTATCGGCCCACAAACAAAATGGTGAAACTTTTTAAAACTAAACAGAAGTCTACTATGCACGGCATACTGAACGGCGATTCACACACTTTTCGATTTGTGGCCATATGGGCAGACCCTTCCGAACGATTGATGCTGCTCAAAATTAGCAAAGAATCTAGATCTAGGTAGATCTAAATCAAGAATGCCACGTAAAAGACAAGGGGTTTCTTCAATAGGAAGGTTAACTCCTAGCCAAAAATACCATAGAAAGAGACACAGATCTAGATCTAGATCGTCATCAAGTGAGAATGACAAGCCAGACTCAGAGTCAGAGAATGCTAGGTGTAGATCTAGATCTAGAACAAGTAGATATAGATCTAGATCTACTCGAGTTTCTAATTCTACAACCAGAACAGAATCTAGATCTAGGCCTGCTTTTCAAAGTGTGCAACATGTAGGCCTATAAACAGAGAGACTCCAGGCTACAGATACAGGAAATAATGCAAATCAGACGGCCCTTCACTTAACACTAATCAATTCAGAAATGAGACCTCAATCGGAGACATGATCCAGTGCCAGCACTGCCAAGCCATGAAGTTTAGAGATGAATCTAAATGTATGTGCTGCAGTAATGGGAAAGTAAATCCAGAACCATTTCCACCTCTTCCGCAGCAATTAGCGGCCCTGTTTGAAGGGACAACTGATCAATCTGTGCGCTTTCTGTAGTACATAAGGAAATACAACAATGCATTCCAGTTGACTTGTCTTGGCTGTAAAGAAGTGAGAATGAATGGATGGAATCCACAGTTCCGAATTCAAGGTCAGGTTTGTGACCTCATAGGCCCTCTAGAACCTGCCGATGAAATGCAAGCTAGATTTTTGCAAATCTACTTTATGAACGGAGACCAACAAATTCAGAGGTCTTCAATCACCGATGAACTTTGTAACAGCATTTTGTTGGGCATTCAAGAAGCATTGAATTAGAATCACAAATACGTGAAAGAGCTAAAATGCGCATATGAGTTTGCAAACTTTCGCCAAATAGAAAATTTTCGAATTGTTATCAATGAAACAGCGCGAACATTAGGGACACATGAAAGGACACACAACGCACCCACACTAAATGAAGTTGCAATTCTTTTGCCAAATAATCCAGTCGGACATCATGATATTGTCCTGCATACAAGATCTGATCAGCTGCAAAGGATTTCAGAATTTCATACGGCCTATGACAGTTTACAGTATCCTATACTTTGACAGTTGGAATCTTATCATGAAAATTACCGGTCAGCACAAGGTAACGCAACTGCAACTCTATTGCTTCCATTTATTTACAAGGGAGGGCAATCATTAATGCAGGCACGTCGGCTCCTCCAGCAGTTCATGGTTGATGCTTATGCGAAAATTGAATGCGAACGCTTTCAATATATCCGCAGGGAACAAAAGAGACTGAGAGCAGATATCTATCAAGACCTCAGAGACACAGTTTTGTGAATTCAGATGGAAACCCAAAAAATTTTTGTCATCAGAGGGTTATTTTGCCGTCATCATACTATGGATGACCACGCTTCATGTTTGAAAAACAACAAGATGCCATGTCTTATGTAAGGAAATTTGGTAGGCTGATCTGTTTATTACTGTCACAACAAATCCAAACTCGAAAGGAATCACTTCATATCTTTTACTGGACAACACCCGCATGACCGTCCTGAACTGATTGTTAGAGTGTTTCGCCTGAAACTTCAAAAGATGCTTCAACTCAATAATAAAGACTGTTCTGGAACACTACATGCATGGCTGTACAATATTGAATTTCAAATAAGAGGATTGCCCCATGCCCACATGCTACTTTGGTTAAGTCCCGACTCTAAAGTGCAACCTGAAACGATTGATGACATTGTCAGTGCGGACATTCCAAACAAAGACATTGACCCTATACTGTATGAATTAGTCGTCACCAATATAATTCATGAACCCTGCGCAACCATCAATCAATCCGCTCCATGCATGAAAAATGCAAAGTGTTCTAAAAGTTTTCCCAAGAATTTTCTAGATCACACAGAACTTGGAAACGACAGCTACCCAAAGTACAGACGCATCGATAACAAGAAATGTAATCAACAAAGAAGTGTTATAAACAGGTCAGTGCAAATTTTTTTTCGTTTGGTGATAACTAATATCTTTCTCCACAGGTTATTTTTCCTCCGGTGATAACTAAAATCTCTTTCCACAGGTGATAACTATGCATCTCTCTCGATCTCTCTCTCTCTCTCTCTCTCTCTCTCTCTCTCTCTCTCTCTCTCTCTCTCTCTCTCTCTCTCTCTCTCTCTCTCTCTCTCTCTCTCTCTCTCTCTCTCTCTCTCTCTCTCTCTCTCTCTCTCTCTCTCTCTCTCTCTCTGTCTCTTTCTCTCTCTCATCGAACGGGTCACCAACTAGTAACATATAATTCTTTCAAATTTAAAATTGGTTGAAACCAACGCCATAAAAGCCAAACTCACATTTCTTCTAGTATGATTTATGACTCTTTAGATATTTTGTGAATTCTTACTAGAATATTTCGATCAATTTAACATTGTTTGGTTTCCAAATTGGGCACTTTTTCTGCTTGTATCGATACGAAGATGAAGTTAAATCAGGTGCATATATCTCCGTTAAAATTTTTTTACTTAGCTTTTTGAAACATGAAGAGTTCTTTCTTTTAACAAACAAGAGGATTATCTTGTTGGAATTCGTCCAAAACAAAGCCAGAAAAGCGAATCCCATATTGCTTGTGATTTAATTTATGGTGTTTAGCTATTTTGCGGATTCTTACACGAAGACTATCGGATACAGTCATAGATCTGTCTGAAGCATTAGCATGTGAAGCCATGCATTGCAATACTGGCTGGTTTTCGTTATTTTTATAACTGACAACAAATTACGATCAGCCTATCATATCTCTTAACTTACCCTCTCTTTGTTCTTGCTCTCTGCCTCTCTATCTCCCTCTACCTCTTTCTTTCCCTCCTCTTCTCATTTCTCTTTCAGTTTTGACTATTATTTTCTCCTCATTTTAACCATTTTCCTCCGTACTTTCTTTTTCGTCTTATTTTCCTTGAACTTCTGTAGGGTGCTAAACCAAACCTTTTAAACTCTCAGACGCTTGAGCCAAAAAGATTTGCTGAATTCTCACAGATTTGATAATATTTGTAATAAGCACGTGGCATAGCCCTGTATTTAAAAAAAAAATCCACATGAGAATGAGAATGGGACATCATCAATTAACCACTACAAGATGGCAATCCAAGCCAGGAGAGATGGTTCTCTCTAGTAATATTCCTTTTGCGAAGATTTATTTAAATTTTTTAAAACAATTTTAGTTCAACTTTTTAGTCTTTTAAGAAGACTACGTTGTTCAAAATCTTCGCTTCCATTGCAGCAACAGCGTATGTGAGTCGAAAAAACTAACACCTTTCTCAAACTTAGAATCGTCAAGCTCTTACTAATATTTTTGTTTAAAGTGCTTGTTCTTTCTGATTTGAGAGGTTTTCTGTTCTTAAGCTAGTTTCATCTTATCATTCAGAGGTTGTCACGAATCAAGCACGTACTGGCAACTTGATTTCACTTCTTGCTTGTCTATCCCCCTTGGTCTACAATGCGTTTAAGTTGTAACGTAATTATAGTTTCAACAAGAATTCAGGCAACTTAGAATATAGCTTTTGCCTGCTGGATGAGCTTGAACGAAATCCACCTACGGAGTATGCAGTAGTAGACCATGAAAAACTCTATGGTGAAGCTGTTTGTCTGTGCAGGCTGCAGGGTATGAAGGACACAAAGTGCGCCTAAAAACAACTTCACAAAGAACCGCCTTGGCCAGCGAAGGTGTCGGTGTGTGCGATGCAGGCGTGTCATCTAGTGATTTTTTTTTAAATAATTATTCCCATCAGAAATATACTTATTTTAACCCATATTATCCGTCCTTGCCATATTCTTTTGTTACTTCCATTGTCAAGGATTGCTGCGAGTGGACACGAAATTGATCGGTTTCTTTTCATTTCATATCAGAGAAAACTCCCCGTATTGCTTTATTTTTTCGCCCTGAAAATTGTAGAAGTGTTATAGTTCCCGAAACAATTGTGCTATGCATCGTAAGAAGGTACTTGCAAAGATCCTTATGTTATGCTAACCATCCATCATAAAGATGTGATGTTTCTGTCTTGCACCAGCAGACTTCAGAAGTCGGCAGACCACTTAACCAATTACCATGATGCTATCAATTTTCTGCTCTCGCGAACCAGCACTGGCAATGTAAGCGTTGTCTCCCTCAGAGGATAAACGATTTCAACTCCAAATTTTGCCGACATGTCGCTACTGTAGGCTACTGTTAAGTAGCTAAATTATTTTTTTTAACCCTGTACTGCCCAGCGTATCATATATGATACAAATTTTAGCACGGGATTAAAGGGAATTAAACACTTTTTGCTTTTATCTAATAACTGCTCCATTACAAAATTAGTGTCAGTGACTTCCCCTGAAACCCTTTTCTTCCCGCCTTTTGTGCTCTGTTTACATTTTACAACGTCCTGAAAACCGCATGGTGATAGCTCCCCAAGCAACCCAAAATCAGACCTGAGGAAATCTCTCAACATCAGTTGAAGGTGAGTAGCAAATCAAATAGTACCTACATTTTTTTAGATTTAAAATGCTATTTGAACTGTATCTACTGCTATTTTACCATTAGCTTTAATATCAGGAAATAAAAAATACCTTAAAAAATTGATGTATCACATCTGATACATTGGGCATTAAACGTTCCTCTGAACTTTGTATCAGATATGAGACATTTTGGGAAGTTTTTTTTTTTTATAAAAGACAACTTTGGGTGGATGTTTTTGATGAATACACATTATATTTGTTAATACATACTTTGCTTATCATTTAAAAATAAAAGTTTGTTATATATACTTTGGTTTTTTTCTCTAAACAGAATGGCATCCCGTGATTTCATTGCATCAAACGATGGACTAGATAGTGATGTTAGCTTGTTAGATGATGACAGTGACTACGCTCCTTCTTCTGAGAGCGACAGCGGAGATGAAATTGCTCCTTCTCCGAGAAAGAAAAGCAAAGTGAAGTCCTCAAAGAAACCAAAAGAAGGTCCTAAAACCTCGCGTTGTTTATTTGCGGTGGATGCAGATAGTGAGGATGACATTCCCCTTGCCCAAATAAGAGATGTAATAAGAGCTAAAGAATTTGAAGAAGCTGAGGATGAACTGATCCGTTGTCTTGACACACCAATGTGGGCAAACATCCCATTTGAAAAACCCAATGCAACATTTGGTGGCTCTGAGGAGATTGTGGATGAAGTGAAAGAGCCAATCTCTTATTTCAAGGCGCTGGTAACAGATGAAGTAGTGGAGCATATGGCAGAGCAAACTAATCTATACTCAGTGCAAAAGGATGGAAAATCAATGGACACGTCCAAAGTGGAAATAGATCTGTTCATTGGCTTGTATCTGCGGATGGGTTTGATGCAAGCGTATGCTTTTTTTGAGTTGGAAAATTTTAAAATCTCAATTGGCTCAAAGACGGTTCAAGAATATCTCAGTTTAATAGTTAGTATAATTTTGTCTACTAAATCTATATTTATCCCCCTTAAGGTAAGAAGATTAATCGCCATCTGTCCATTGGCATCACTTAGCGGAACCCAGAGGTCTCCAAAAAAGTTTTGTCTTTTTTTTAACTATTATTTAACTCTATTCTCTATAATGTGTTTTGATGACAGACACATCCATTTGAATTCGTATACCAAGAAAGGCTGTACATTCGTGATCAGGTATAATTTGTTTATATATTTCAAAAGAGGGATAATTCGGGTTCCCTTTTTTCATCTGCACTGCATGTCTATTTGTAATTTCAACAAGATTCTCTCAAAACTTTCACAGATTCAACTACTTCATAAATTTTGTAAGGAACATTTTTTTCAGATCACAAGCTGAATCCTTCAAGGCTATGTTCCGTGCCTGAAATTGTTCCATCCATTATCTTCAATACCTAGATCTCCAGACTCATTAGGACTCGCCCCTCCTCACCCACTCCCACTCTTGCCCTTTCATTAGCTGTTGGTAGATCTCTAGGTCAATCCTATATAAATCTAAACATATATACGTTATCATCATCGTTAAAAAATCAATCAGAGTCACTTGCAAGGCAGTCCTCCTTATCACGAGTATAATTCTGAGAAATCTTTTTCTTGGGCTGTAAACAATGTATTTTGTTTACGTTTTGCCGCCGATTGGCGTGGCTGAGGTTCATCACTTACAATTGCGTGAAACTAATAGATGTTATTTAAAAACAATCAAACCTCTTCAGTCATTTTTGAAAAGTTCAGAACGAGATAAAATGTTCAAGTGTTTGTTTTTTTTTGTTTGTTTTTTTGTTTGTTTGTTGTTTGTTTGTTGTTGTTTTTTTTTGTTTGTTTGTTTGTTTGTTTTTGTTTTTTTTTTAAATTTGTTTTTTTTTTTTTTTTTTTTTTTTTTGGGGGGGAGGGGGTGAAGGTTGTTGGTTTTTCTTTTAACTGGCAGTTTTTGGGAGAAGCAGAGAGAAAATTTGGCTCACCGAAATAATCAAAATAAATCATCTTTTATAGACATATTAAGATTCTCTTTTTACTTTTTTTTTGTTCAGTTGTCAAAAAGATCGCTCTTACTCATGCGTGTTTTTACTTTTCTCCAAGTTATATTGATATTTTCATCTTATCTTTTGTCTAACATCCTTTTGATTAAATCTACAGCTTTAAAACTTTACACTATTTTCGCAAATGGCATTCTGTGTTAAAACACTTTATGGATTTTTGTAAGTGGGTAAATTTTTATTTTTCTTAACGAACTATATCCAGTGACACCGCTCGCAATTACTTTCTTCTTTCTAGAGAATGATGGCAGAGAAATAAACCAATCTTCCTTTTATCCTGACCTTGGTGGCAATGGTTATTTATGGGACAACCGTGAAAGGTAATTTGGAGCCTACAGAAATCTGTCTCAAGTTTTCTTAAAACATACATATATCATGATTAGGTTTATTGACTTCAACTTGTCTCTGGACAATATTAATCTACACACCTTGCGACTTCATTAATAGACGTTACAGCCTAAAAATACTTGTGGGGAAAAGTCTCTAATCTAACTTTAATTAAAACTTTGTAATATGCTGCAATGATTGAGGAAACAGTGCCTACATGAAATTTTTACAATGCTTGAACATTTTATGGAAAACATATCTTAAATTCGATAATTTGATCCAATCTGACATCTATATTCACGTATTAAAGATCCACACTGTATTTTACATAGCCGTCGAACCAGATGCTTCTTCTAATGTGGTGATTGATGTATCCCAAGCTGTGGAGATAAACTCACAGATTAGCTGCCTATTGGTCAACTGCACATTCTATTACAACGGGAGCGACTTGGATAACGTGACATCTCTATCCTTATATGGTTCCAGTCCGTATGGAAACATGAAATCATTTGACAAGCTTGCTTTCGTCGAGGATAAAAACTCCATTGGACGGGTGATTAGATCGATCTGTTCTGTTGTTAATTTACGTTTTATTATCGATAATATGCAATTGTGCACTATTTAGCGACACAAATACCATAGCTAAATACTTTGCACTTTATAATTTTGAAGATTTCACTGTCCTCCAAAAAATATACTCAAGATCACTCAATAATAGCTAAAGCTAATTTTCACCAACCCTTCAAATTGTTCTTAGCCAACATTTCCATCCATGAAAATAAAATCACACAGCCCAGTGACAGCTAATACCTGCAAACTATAAGAAATACACTGCAACATCCGCAATTAACACTTCATTACATCAGTGACACATAACTGAGAAGGAGAGAGAAAGAGAGAGAGAGAGAGAGAGAGAGAGAGACACACACACACACACACAGAGAGTTTTTCGTTTGTGTACACTGCCTAATAATTCTCTTCCCTAACACTGTTTTAGAGAAATGGAATGGATAAAGCTGAAGGCGACGTATCAGCTACAGGAAAACTTAATTCCCAGGGACCTGATGAATCGGCTTTGGTTTTGTCTTGGAACAAGGCAACGAATTTCTGTCCGAACGCGTTTAAGTGTGTGGCGGAGGGAATCAAGAATAAGAAGAGTCTTTCTATATCCTCAACGATCGCGGAAGCTGTACCGGATGGCAGGGCGTGTTGTTGGAACCGAGACTCGGTCAACTCAGTGCTTGGAAGATCAGCTGCAACAATGTATTTTCGGGAAGTCCAGGCTTTGAGTAAGAACCTGCTGAACCTTCAAGATAAAATAGAACATGTCCATTTTCTTTCGACCATCGATCGAGCTCAGTTCGACGTTTCTGGCGAATATGAAGGGCGAATCTATCTGATAAATCGACAGACGATGCAATCCAATATCGGAAAGAAAAACAAGGTCTGTACGGCGAAAGGCGGGTATCTGGTGGAGTTTTACAATCAGAAGGAATTCGACTTTGTATATAAATTTGCAAAAGCAATAGGTGGAGGTGAACATTTCATGTCAGGCGGTAATGACTTAGACAACGAGGGGGTGTTCACTTACTTTCACAGTAAAAAGCCAGTCCCTTATCTTAAATGGCTATCTGGCCAACCAGATGATTATCGCGGCAAAGAGGACTGCATGAGTTTTAGATTGGATCCGTATGGTCTTAATGACTTAGAGTGTCACGATAAATCTGTTAGGTTAATCTGTGAAATACCCATTGCATGCTAAGTAATGTAAACGCACTGTATACTTTCATGCAAGAAACTTTGCTTACTAATAGTCTGCTCTTATATATATATTTTCCCAGAATTGATTCTTTTGGTGTGTTTTTTTTCCGTTTCTTTTTTTTTTTCTTTTTTTGAGAAACATTGACTTTTTTGTGTTTTGTTTTCAACTTTGAAACCAAAACAAATTTTTATGAGAAACAATTAGTAAAGCACACTTACTTTGATGAACTTTTTATTTGTCTCATTAATACCGTCCTTCCAATTTTCTTCTACCTTTTAAAAAATTTTCATCCGTCTTGCTCCTCTGTTCTTCCTATTCCTTCCTGTCTTCTCCTAAGCTTTTTCTGTTATCTTAGTTCTTGTCTGTTTTTTTAATAAATATAACTTAAAGGGAAACAAGGGATTAATTCTGACGGACAGCTTTGGAAAAAAAAATCTACAGATCTAGATGCATCCCCTCGAGTCCTGTGCTATCTTTGCATCAAACCAGACGCAAATGAAAGCCAACAGATCTAGATCTAGATGCATGCTTTACTGGAAGGTTTAGCGGTGTCTTTGCATCAAACCAGAGGCGCATTAATTCAACAGGTTTAGATCTAGAAGCATAAGAGAGGGGTCTACTGATGTCTTTCCATCAAGTCAGAGGCTACTACTATTACTACTACTACTACTACTACTACTACTACTACTACTACTACTACTACTACTACTACTACTACTACTACTACTACTACTATTACTACTACTACTACTACTACTACTACTTCTACTACTACTACTACTTTATTACTTCTACTGATGCTTACTACTACTACTACTACTACTACTACTACTACTACTACTACTACTACTACTACTACTACTACTACTACTACTACTATTACTACTACTAAATTTAGTTTTTAATACGGAAATTATTTTAATGGAAAGACAAAACGAGATGGTTCATTTAAGAGAGGTGAAAAGTAGGCTACTCCATAACTGATTAAAACTTATTACTCATCATAGACATAACCTGCATTTCTTGAGACAACTTTTAAAATTAAATGAAGTTATTAAGATCTCAAACTAGTCTATAAGTAGGCCTATAAATCTAAATCTAGATTATCTTGGGCCCCGATAATTACAAGATCTAGATCTAGATTTCATGATGTAGATCTAAATGATGTCTGTCAGCCATCTAGATCTAGATCTAGGTTTGATAAATATAGATCTAGATATAGATCTATCTAAAATGTAGAATTCAATCTTTTTGGCATAGGACTAACCTAAGACGGATGAACCACTGTCCACTGTGTGTGCAGGTGATGTGCAAGTTGGGCCTACAATTCACAATCAAAATCATGGGCCATTGCTTTCACTTCGAAATTCCCACCGTGTACGAATCTACCGGAAAGAAACGAAAAGAACTGAAATTTTGGAGGTGTATAATTAAGCCGAAATAAATCCGTACTCGCGGAAAAAGCCCCATGGGCCTAGCTGAAATAAGCAAAGCTGTGCAGTAAGTGTAATAGACTAAATAGAGTGAGCAAAATTATTTCACTATTTGGCAGGGTTAGGAAAGTTGGATGTTTTTGTTGTAAAGGCATGTAGACTGAATTATAAGTGCGGTCTACAAAGAATTTTGTCTTAATTATGCCCAAAAGTTAGAAGAAACAAATCACTATCACCCAAACATGCAAAGGAGTGTTCACTTCTGTAGCTTGGCCTGTATTTTAGGAAGCCTTGACAAACACCAAAACTATGATTAAAATAGCTTTATTATAAGGACATATCTTTCTCTCCCTCTCTCTCTCTCTCTCTCTCTCTCTCTCTCTCTCTCTCTCTCTCTCTCTCTCTCTCTCTCTCTCTCTCTCTCTCTCTCTCTCTCTCTCTCTCTCTCTCTCTCTCTCTCTCTTTCTGAATTGTGTTTTTTTTTAATGGGAGTATGATGAAATGGCCTAGACAAATTCAATTACTCTGAGATCAATACACAATCTTGATTCCCTAGGGTCTACAGTTTAAAGTAAGTTTGATATTTATATTAAGTTTTTCAAGCGTTTTACAAGAGATGGCTATATCTTAACACATTATGTGACATTATGTGTAGGCCTTCCACACTCCCTATACTTAAGGATGTTTCATCTAAACATTATATTATTGGTCCGATTCTCTAAAGATCGTAAAACGAAATTTGAGGCAGATGATTACGATGATGTTGCATTGAAAGTATGTTATCAAAGACTCGCGAACTGTTTGCATTTTAAGCAATTGTGATATATCCCTCTCAATATATAAATAATAAAGATTCCGATTTGCCTTATTAATTATCACAAAATATCACTTCAATCTTATCTTTATTCACTATGAGTTTGTTTTCAATAGCCAAATTCTTTATATTATCGATCACACTTGTTCTAAAATGGACGTTAAAGCTCTATTTTTTCCTTCGTCAAGAATTAATTCAACTGAATAGGTTATGATTAGCATACATTTAATTTTAGTTTACTGTATAATTTTGAATCAAGGCTTCAAGAGGTTTTGTGTACAACGTACATAAACATAGGATTTAAGACAGAATCTAAAGGAACTTCAATTTCTTGCGTCAAATGCTTTGATCATCACTTCCGCACACATCGGTAATGGATCCGCCCACACCAACAATAATTTATTTTAGTCATGCCCTCCAGCAATACCAGTAGTGTCAAATGCCCCGCCAAAGTCTAGTAATGCAAGAATAGAAATGTAAATTTTATCACCTTCACATGATTGATCAAATTGCAATCTTAGATCGCTTATGTTTGTTGAATGACAGGCGTTTTAAGACTTGTGTTTTTTGAATGACATTGTCGCTTTACGACTTGTGGTTTTTAATTAGTGACGTGTCGTTAAACGAATGGAGGTATGAGGAAATTTATTTAAGCTCCATGGTTAAACCACCGATATTTGCTAAATAAACATCTCTTTTACGACTTTTACGACTTCTGTATATATATTCGCCCAATACCAAGAGAAATCCTTTTCAAACCTTTCCCATACCAAGATGATAGCCCAAAAGAATATCATATGTAAGATACAATATGAAGGACTTGTAGCACTTATCCACTCAAAAAAAAAGACATAAGATAAATCTTAGGTTTTCTTGTTTTATTGAATTATTAATTATAATCCGGCTGTGTCGGGATCTAAGTCTGAACTGAAAATAAAAGCTCTTAGTCTCCTCAATGCCTCTATGGTGAGCTCTCTTCACAACCTCGGATATAAAAATTCGTCACCGTATAGTGTTTATTACTATCCATGATAACTCATAAAAGTCCAAACGCCACACAGAACCCCCAAAGACTGACACCGTATGATTCACTGGTATCGCATAGGCGGTGAGACCTGTACGCGACGACGTCTGAATAGCAGGGCCCGACATAGATAGCCGATGCCTAGAGGCGGTGCTTTGGTCTGATGGATGACTGTGTGAGGGATGACTGCGTGAGGGATGACTGTGTGAGGAATGACTGCGTGAGGAATGACTACGTGAGGGATGACTGTGTGAGGGGTGACTGCGTGAGGAATGAATGCGTGAGGAATGACTGCTTGAGGAATGACTGTGTGAGGGGTGACTGCGTGAGGGATGACTGCGTGAGGGATGACTGCGTGAGGGATGACTGTGTGAGGGATGACTGTGTGAGGGATGACTGCGTGAGGGAAGACTGTTTGGCTGAAGGGCGATCTCGTGGAGGAGGCTTAGCGAGTATGACCGGTTGAAATGGATCGAAAAACGCACGTTCAGCGCGGCCGCCAATGCCCATGAGGAAAGTTTTGTCCCCTGGAGTCAAAATTGCGTAAGGACCCGAACAGCAACGGACCTTTATTGCCATCTAGTCGGACTTATACATGCTTTGCGACTGACAAAGATGGGGATGTGTAGGGCACAGCAGAAATGTGATAGGAGGCCGGATGGGGTGCGGGATGTTCAACCTAAAATTCAGCAGTAAGTCACCCATAGGTTTTGCAGATTTAGGTGAAACTAGTTCACCTGGGATTGTCAAAGGCTCACCGTAAACAAGCTCTGCTGAGGAATACCTTAAGTCTTCTTTGGGTGTGGTTAGTTCTGAATCAGAGAAGTACCCACGGTAGTTCTTCTACCCAATTTGGACCGGTGAAACGGGCTTTTAGATCTGTCTTGAGAGTCCGATGAAAACGTTCGATCATCCCCTTTGCCTAAGGGTGATAAGCAGATATATGGTGAAGCTTGACTCCGAGGCGAGCTGCCATCTCACTCGATAACGGTTATGTGAACTGTGACCCGCGATCTGACGAAATATCTCCAGGGACAACGAAACGAGTCATCCAGTCAGTAATGAGAGCATGTACACACACTCGGGTGTTGTAATGCGTTCGAGAGGAATGGCTTCGGGCCAGCGTATGTTGCGGTCGATAACTGTCAGGAGATATGTGAAGCCAGCAGAAAAAGGTAAATGTCCAACAATGTCAATGTTTATGTGTGAGAATATTTTCTCAGGTACAGAGAAATATTTTAGTGGAGTTTTTGTGCTTTTGAACTTTGGCAGTTATGACATTCTTTTACCCATCTACTGACCTGCTTCTGCATCCCGTGACAAACAAATTTGTCTCAGACTTGTTTGACGGTGGCTTTGACTCCTGGATGTGAGAGATTGTGGACAACGTCAAACACTGCGTCTGAAATCAGGAGGTACAATCGGAAGTGGACGGCCTATTGAAACGTCACACACACGCTCTGGTCCTTGCTCGTTCAATCTTATACATGTATCGGTAATCTCTGGGCAAGTGAAGGCTGTCTTGTAGGCGTGTACTTTAATACTAGCAGCTTGGGCTATCTATGCCCACGGAAACTGCAATGGTTGTTCTGGAACGAGACAGACAGTCGGCGACGATGTTGTTTTTTACCAGAGATATGTGCTATGGTCATAATTTTGTTTAACGAACAGCTGTTCATTTAATGTATAAAGACATGAAGTTGTAGAATATATATGTCAATCCGAGCACATTGTTCTTTTTGAAATTGGTCAAAAACATTCACCACCACCCCAAAAAAAAAAAAAAAATTGCACAAAGACTACCGGGTATAGTCATAAATCTGTCTGAAGCATTTGGTCTGTGAAGCCATAAAGTTTTAAAATATAAATCTGTCAATCCTAACACATCTTTCTTTTTTGTTAAAATAAACTTTTGGTTGAAAGAATAAAAGCCATAAAAGCTAAATCCAGATTGCCTCGATTATGATTTTTGTCTCCTTACATATTTTGTGGATTCTTACACGAACACTGATAATCCTAACATGATTTGGTTTCCTGAGTGGGCAGTTATTCTGCTTGCAGCATCATGTTTTTAATATTATGTGCGCATGAATCGACATGAAGATGGAGATACATCCGTTGAGCATAGCTATTTTAAATCTTTCCGTTTTATAAAAAGTTCTTTCTTTTAAATCAGCTAGATGAATGTAAAAACAGTAACTCTAAACCCTATATCTCAGAAGCACTGGCACCGATTTAAAAGAAATGCATTGCAACTGGCTGTTTTGCGTTTTTTTCAGGAGAAGAAAAAAATATGAGAAAAAAATGGCAACGAATTACTATCAGCTTCTCATGTCTCTTAAGTTATGTCTCTCTTTGTTCATGCTCTCTGTCTGTCTGTTTGCTGTCTGTCTGTTTGTCTGTCTATCTGTATGTCTGTCTGTCTGTCTCTGTCTCTGTCTCTGTGTCTCTCTCTCTCTCTCTCTCTCTCTCTCTCTCTCTCTCTCTCTCTCTCTCTCTCTCTCTCTCTCTCTCTCTCTCTCTCCTCATTTCACCTTTTCATTTCTTGTATTTGTCTTCTCTTTCTTTCACGTGTTTCCCTCTGTGTTCCTATTTTGTCTCATTTTCCATGACCTTTGACACAGTGCTAAAGCAAACCCGTTAAAATCACTGATACTTAATCCGTTGGGCGTTGCTGACTTTTGTACTCTGGATTGCCTACATTTTAAATATGCACATAGTAGAGCCCTGCATTTGAACAAAAAATCCACATCATTTCAATGAGAGAACACGTAAATGAGACATCACCAATTAAACACTGCATGATGAAAGTCCAAGGCAGGTCGTTCTCTTTAGTTAAACTCCTCTTGAGGAGATTTCATTGACCAGGAGTGGCCAGAGGAGCTTCGGAATTAGCATGAACTGTAGACACCACACTTTCAGCTTACCCTGTAGGCCACATCTGTTGATGGCTAGCAGGCCTTCGGTAGCAGGTTCTACTATTTCTAGTCCTCTTGTGTTATCTTTCATGGATGAATCGTACCATCTCCCAAGGCTCTTAACTAGCTCTTGACTGACCATTGGTATCTGCTGATTGGCCACTGTGAATGTCGTCGTCGCATCCATCTTACCTTTCCTTACTGAGAGACTGCGAGACTTCTTTGGTTTGAATTTCATCTTGCACCATGCCATTATGACCTCGAGGCACTCTAGCATTCGGCGTGTTTCGTCTTTCTTTTAGCAGATTATGGTGGTATCATCCATGAATGCTTTCAAAGGAGGCATGTAACAACCACCACCTAGATTAGCAGGGCCTGCGCTATCTTCTGCTGCTTTCAAGATGACTTCCATAGCCATGAAGAACAGGTTTGGGGATATGGTGCAGCCCATGGCGATTCCAATATCCAAGTTGATCCAGTCTGTGGTGTAGCTATTAGTAAACCGCTGAAATAGTCATCTAGCATCACTTGTATATCCTCCGGAACATGGTACATCCTCAGGGCCAGCTGAATCAATTGGTGTGGTACCGATCCGTAAGCATTTGCCAGGTCCAATCAAATGACGTCAAGGTTAAGTTTCTCCGATTTAGCCCTTTGAATAGCTTCCCAGATCATCGCTGCATGCTCTATGCATCAAGAAACTCCGGGGATGCCTCTTTTCTCGACCGAGGTATTTATGTACCCGAGATATTTTGTTAAGCGGGATGCCATGACTGAGAAGAATATCTTTCCTTCTACATTCAACAGCGAGATTGGTCGAAATTGATTTATTTCAATCGAGCTTTGTTTCTTGGGTATATAAACTTCATCAGCAGACATCCACTGCTCACTGATCTTGAGGTTGCTCCATGCTCCTCGGAGAATTTTGTGTAACCGCTTTAGAACGTTTGGACATCTTTTATACAGTAGATAAGGCACGCCATTGGGCCCTGGAGCTGACTTGACTCTTGCTTTTTTGCACTACTGCATTAATTTCTTTCAAGCTTGGTGGTTTGCTAATGAATTCTTCTCCGGGAGCAGCTGGTCACACCAGACCTGCAGGTTCCACTTAGGGGTATTTTTCTATTTGGGTCAGAATATCTTTTCCTCAGGTGGGTCTCCAGCTCTTTCTGTATTGAAAGGGAACCTGATCTTGGTTGCTGGAAGATTTGTCTTGCAAACTGAAATGGGTCTTTGTAGAAGCGCTCCTGGTTCTTTTATATATCTGTCAAATATAAATATTTACCATGAGCTTCTTATAATTATCTCTTAACTTACGCCTGTCTTTGTTCTGCCCCTCTCTCTCTCTCTCTCTCTCTCTCTCTCTCTCTCTCTCTCTCTCTCTCTCTCTCTCTCTCTCTCTCTCTCTCTCTCTCTCTCTCTCTCTCTCTCTCTCTCTCTCTCTCTCTCTCTCTCTCTCTCTCTCTCTCTCTCTCTCTTTCTCTCTCTTTTTCTCTCTCCCTCTCTCTCTATTTCTCTCTCTATCTCTTTCTCTGTCTCTCTCTCTTTCTCCCCTCTAGTCTTTCTCTTTCTATTTTTATCCTCTCCTCCTTTTACCCCATTTCCTTCCCTGCTTTCTTTTCCATCTCATTTCCCATGACCTTTGGCACAGTGCCACACTAAACCTGTTTAAATCACAGATTTATAGGCCGTTTGGCGTCGCTGACTTTTGTACTCTGTCAACAGGAATGTCTGCATTTTGAATAAGCACGTGGTTTAGCTTTTTATATTTAAAAAAATCATATCCCTTCAGTGTGACATCATTAATTAAACACTACATGATGACAGACCAAGCCAGGTCATGTCGTTCTTTTTAGGGACATTACTCTTGCGAAGAATAGTATATAAATTTGTTTTTTCTAAATTTACTTGAACATATTTAGTCACTTAAGCAGACTACGCTGATCAAAATCATTCAGTCGCTTCCATTCTAGCAATAGTTTGTGTCAGTTGGAAGGTCTAACACATTTTCCCAAGTTAGAATCACCAAGTTCTTGCCATTTTTTTAAAGAGCGAGTTCTTTCTGAATGCAGAAGATGTTTTCTGCTCTTCAGCTAGTTTCATCCTATTATTCAGAGGCTGTCACGTCAAGCACGTACTGGTAACTTGAATTCACCTCTTGCTTGTCTAACCCCATTGGCCTACAATGCGTTTAAGTTGTAACGTAATCATAGTTTCAACAAGCGTTCAGGCAACTTAGAATATAGCTTTCGCCTGCTGGATGAGCTTGAACGAAATCCACCTACCGAGTATGCAGTAGTAGACCATAAAAAACTCTATGGTGAAGCTTTTTGTCTGTGCAGGGTGCAGGGTATGAAGGACACACAGTGCGCCAAAAACAAACTTTACAAAGAACCGCCTTGGCCAGCTGTAGTATCTGTATGTGCGTTGCAGGCGTGTCATCGTATGATTTTTGTCAGTGTTCCCAACATATATTTCAAGGATAGTTGCATGCTGGTCTCATTTAATAATCCGTCCTTGCCCTATTGATTTGCTACCCCCAATGTCTAGGATTGTCGCGAGTGGACACGAAATTGGAAGGTTTCTTGTCATTTCATATGAGAGCAACCGAAAATTATACTCCCCATATTGCTTTATTTTCCCCCCTGAAAAAAATGTAGAATTGTATTATAGTTCCCGAAAAAAATATGCTTTGCATCGTAACAATGTACTTGCAAAGGTCTATTTTGCTCCGCTAACCATCCATCATAAAGATGTGATGTTTCTCTCTTGCACCAGCCACCTTAGAGATCGGCTGACTACTTTGCCAATGGCCATGATGCTATCAATTTTCTGTTCTCCCGAACCAGTTTTTATTTCAGCACTAGCAATGTAAGCGTTGTCCCCCTGACAGAGAATAAACGATTTTAATTTAAAACTTTGCTGGCCTATCTTCGCTGTAGACTACTGTTTCATAGCTAATTTGTTTTTGAAGAGAATCATATTCTCATTTAAACCCAGATATTCAGTTGGAATATTTTGAAATCTAAATTTGCTCATAGATGGTTCATGAATAGCTCTGATTTTTTAATAGGATCATTTATTTACAAAATCTTAAGTCTTATGGAAAAAAAACCAGGTTGACAATTATCTGTCCGTTGACGTCACAAAGCAAAACCCAGAGGTCTCCAACAAAAGATTTTTTTTTACCATTTGGTTCGCTTTATTCTTTATGTTGTGTTTTGATGACGGACACGTCTATCTGAATTCGTACACCAAGAAAAGGAATAAGTTTTTTTTTTGTTTTTTTTTTTTTAATAGATTTCCACCAGGAATAATTCGGCTTTCTTTATATGTACTGCACATCTGTTTATAATTTCAACAAAGTTCTCTCAAAACTTTCACAAGATTCAACTACTTCATAAATTTTGTAAGAAATACATTTTCAACCACAAGCTGAATCCTTCAAGGATATGCTCCGTGCCTGAAATCGTTCCATCCATTATCTTAGATATTTAGACCTCCAGACTCATAAGGACTCGCCCCTCCTCCCCCACCCCCATCCGTGCCCTTTCAGGAGCTGATTATAGATCTCAGTACGCCGACCTCTATTTCTAAGTCAAACCTATCTCAATCTACATGTATATCTCGGTCTCGATTTAGGTCTCATCATTGTTAAAAATAAACCAAAGTCACTAGCAGTGTAGTCCTCATCATCAAGTTATATTTCTGAGAAATCTTATTCTTCGATTTTTATCACTTCTTGGGCTGTAAACAATGTAATTTGTTGACGTTTTGCCGCCAACTGACCTCCCTGGTGTTCATCACTTAATACAGCGGTAAACTGAAAGATGTTACCTCGGAAACAACAACAACAAAGAAACCTCTTTAGCGATGGTTTCCAGTCATTTTCGAAAAGTTCAGAAAGAGGTAAAATGTTCAAGTGATTTCTGATCGGTAGTTATTTGGGTGAAGCAGAGAGAAAATTTGGCTCACTGAAATAATGAAAATAAATCATGTGTTGTACACATTATCAAGATTCTTTTTCTACTTTTTCTTATAGTTGTCAAAATAGATCGCTCATGCATTGTGCGTGTTTTTACTTTTCTCCTAGTTACATTGACATTTTCATCTTTTTTTATATATCTAACATCCTTATGATTTTATATACAACGTTAAAACTTTATACTATTTACGCAATGATGGCATTCTATATTTATTTGTTTTAAGGGTTGTTGCTTTTTAAATGGAAACATGTTGATTTCTCATGACAGACTAAATTAACTGACACCGCTCCAAAGTATTTTCATCTATCTAGCGAATGATGTGAGAGAAGCAAACGGATGTCCCTTCTATCCTGACCGTGGGACCAATGTTATTTATGGGACAACAGGAAAAGGTAATTAGGATTTTATAACAATCTGTCTCAAGTTTTCTTAAAATATATAAAGATATATCATTGTTAGATTTGGTGCAACTGGTCTCAAGACATTATTAATCTACGCAGTTTATGACTTTTTTTGTAATATATTAAAAAAAAAACTTGAAAAAGCACACAATATCTCTATTTTATATCTTTGTAATGTGCTGAAATCATTGCCTCCATGAAATTTTCATGATGAATTAGCTTGTTTGAATATTGCATGTAAATCATTGCTTACATTTGATATTTTTAACCAAACTGGCATTATTTATTTATAATGTTCCAGCCCGTACGGAAACAAGAATCCATTTGACGTGCTCGCTGTCGCAATAGGTAGAAAGAAAACCACACATGACGAGTGATTAGATTGGTCTGTTCTGTTATTTATTGACGTTATAGCATTGATAATCAGCAATCATGACCTTGTAACCAAACGCAAATACCAACAGCCGAACAGTTTCCACTTTTTAAATTGTAAGATTTCACTTTCCTTCACAAAAAAAAATGAAAAATCACTCAGTAATAGAGAAAGCCAACTTTCACTAGACCTCTTGTTACAATAAGTTATTGATAGCCAACATTTCCATCCATGTAATTAAAACCACATAGCCGCCTGGTAGCTAATAATTTTGTAAGAATTACATTAAACATTGACAGGTCACTTTCAGTATCACTTAGATTTGCTAACTTTCGATAAGAAAACTCTCACATAGCGAGTAGAATACTATCTGTCTCACGGTAAAGAAACAAAATAGTAACTAAAACGTCTTACAATTTACCAAGACATACGAAAATGCCTTAAAATACATTTCTAACTAGCTAATTTCCTAGCAAGATAAGAACGATATGTTTCTTTGACAACTGTATTAGTTTCGGAACATCTGATTTTGACAACGTGTGCTGTGTGCATTTTCCGAACAATAAGAGCTATGGTCTTGCTGGTAGTAATTCTTTTTTTGTCACAGCCAAAGCAGGAGAGGATTTTACTTTGCTCTAAAGATAAAAGCAGTTTTTTACATATAACCATTAAATATAATACATTTTGATATATTTGCATCGATTTAGAAGTCAAGTATTCCAGAAACATTTGAGCAGTTTTCTTCAGGAGAATGCCTTAAAATTATCTCAGTTGAAAGAGAATGTGTCATTATCACTTGAAGTACCAAGTAACTGAGACATTTTCGTGCACGAATTAGAGTCCAAAAATGACAATTATTGAAGTAAAACATTATACGGGAAAGAATGTAAATCATGAAATCTCACTCCCGAAAATTTCAATGCAGTGATTTCAAAATAGATTTCAGAGGCTCTTAAAACTACAAAGAAAAAGCCAAACTCATCAATGGAAATTTAGGATTTTAGAATAAATAAATATTTTGTAAAAAATATGATAAGAAATGATAAAGTAGATGGTTTTATTCTGTTTTGCGTAAATTTCGATATCGTATAACGATTTCAATATAAATTTTCACTTTAATACAAAAGAAAAGAATTAAAGACATAAGGGAGAAGTTTAGTTTTATGTTACTCAAACGTTGAACGTTCATGTTCACATGAAATTTAACAACCTGTGTCGGACATCAATAAAATACAGAAAGAGATAGAATAGAAATATACTACCACTACTACAACCATTATTTCTACTACTTCTACTACTACTATTACTACTACTACTACTACTACTACTACTACTACTACTACTACTACTACTACTACTACTACTACTACTACTACTACTACTACTACTACTACTACTACTACTACTACTACTACTGCTACTGCTGCTGCTGCTGCTGCTACTACTACTACTACTACTACTACTACTACTACTACTACTACTACTACTACTACTACTACTACTACTACTACTACTACTACTACTACCTATACATCTATTTGCTGCGGCTGCTGCAGTACTATTACTCCTCCTCCTCCTCCTCCTCCTCCTACTACTACTACTACTACTACTACTACTACTACTACTACTACTACTACTACTGCTGCTGCTGCTGCTGCTGCTACCACTACTGCTGCTCCTCCAACTGTTACAGAAATTAATTACTACTGCTGCTACTACTCTTACTGCTACTACTACTGCTGCTCCTCCAACTGTTACTGAAATTAATTACTACTGCTGCTACTTGTAGGAGTGAAAGCATGCCTGATCATATTGATAAAACATTATTAAAATATTTCCATTGTAAAATACTTGGTGCGTGCTGTCTAAACGAGAACAATTTTTAAACTGAAAGAGTCCTCTCAAATCTACAGACATGATTGCACATTGCATGTAGATTTATATGATTTGTATGAGACATAAGGCATTGCAGCGATATTAAAATAATCTTTAAAAATTTGATATAACGTAGTGTCGGGTAACTCCGCCATGCGGGTAAAATCACCCTTCTCGCTTTAAATATACTAATCTTCAAACACCCCTTACAAACGATTTCAAGTGTCAAAACGATCACGTGACAAATAGCGTGCATTTTGATTACATCAGCATATCAGCATCATCAGACAATAGTGCGTAAATCTAGTTGCTTATTTTCAAGCCTGTCTCTGTCCTTTTCGCTCTTGCTTGCTCTTCTACCTTGTTGCACCTCCTACTTCCGATAACGTTATTCCTAGCATGACTGCGCACTAATTATTTTTATTGCATCATTTTACTCCACGATCTAAACGGTGCATCTAAAAGCTAACTTTTTGTTGTATTCAGTGAGACCATTCTCTAGAGTCTGTCTAAATGGCACCTGAAACATTTCTATTTATAGAATTCATGGAAGGGCTACTCTTTTTGAACAAGCTATTTTGAGACAACAGAGTACCCTTTTCTTGAAAGATGTTTCCGTGGAACCTGAAACAGAGTCTGTCTAAATGGCACCTGAAACATTTCTATTTATAGAATTCATGGAAGGGCTACTCTTTTTGCACAAGCTACTTTGAGACAACAGAGTACCCTTTTCTTGAAAAATGTTTCCGTGGATCCTGAAACATTATGACGTAAAGAAGAAAATGTAACTCTTAATTTAAAAACTCAAAGTTCATCTCTTGTAAGTAAGGAGCATTTGTTTGACCTCTGTTGCGATAGTAAACAATTCGCTATAAACCAATGATCTAAGAAAATGATACATAGTCTGAACAACCGGTAACTTTATAGAAAAAACAATGAAAGTTAAAAAAAGGAGATGTTTAAGTATACGAAGTGACTATATAGAGTGTCACTCTACATAGACTCATAGAGCTCTGCACACTATTCAGAGTAACAGCTGAGCTCTTCTGTGACAGAAACAAAAGACTACGAGACAAAGACCAGTTTTGCGCCACTCAGCGCCAGCCTCAGCCTGTCACTGCCAGTAGCCTACTACCCATGCGAATGCACACCCAGCGGGAGTAGATTTAGATCGAGAGCTAACGTTGCCATCTTAAAAGCTATTTGAAAAGTAAAAAGAGTAGATTCGAATAAATTTAGATTATCGTAGCTGAAAGTGAACTTAAATGGAGCGTTTTGCCGTTGGGTCGTTTTTTGCTACTCTAGACAGCTTTGAGCTACTGTTTAAATCGTACCAAAAAGAACAAGAGTTCTTTTTGTGAAGTCACTACTAAAGTAATATCATCCTCAAGGTGTATAAAAGCCAAGAAACGCCACGTTCCTTGATTTTGCCTCGACTAGACCTTCTTTAGTATGTTTATAAGAATCTATATGTACATGTAAAATATTACAGTGGTTGATCAATGTTGGTAGTGAAAACTTTCATGAAAGTTTAGAGCCAAATTAATGAAGCTTGGGTTTACAAAATTTGATGGTGCCGGAACTGTAAAGACTTAAACAATGTTCTAGCTCAATTTATGCAATGAATCGATTGAAATGTTAGATCATGTCTATGCAGGGCCTACGAAGACCTTGACTTCAGTACCAATCGATTGTCCTTTTTGTGATGTATCTTGTTTCTTTTATCATGTTTTAATGGGTATTAATGTGAAGAATAATGCTAATTTCTATACTACTATGGTTTGAATGACAAATGTTAAGTTCTTATTTTGTAATTTAGTTCAATATTGGAGACATTCTGAACTTTTGGTAAAAATAAAATTTATGCCATTTAATGCCTTCTTGACATGAAATTGAATATTTTTTCTTTTAAACCCTCAGTGTCTAGATGACATAAACACTTGATGGATTTTGTGTTTTAAAATTTACTGAAATTATATAGCTTTTGAGCTCTTCTTTGTATGTCAAAATCATTTCTAATAATAAGGTTTATATTATTAGAAAGTTTTA
This sequence comes from Elysia crispata, assembly GCA_033675545.1. Taxonomy (NCBI): domain Eukaryota; kingdom Metazoa; phylum Mollusca; class Gastropoda; family Plakobranchidae; genus Elysia; species Elysia crispata. The sequence continues at coordinate 35,978 of JAWDGP010007203.1, read as the reverse complement.
TATTTTTACAGCAGTAATTAATTAATTAACCATGTAGCATATTATGAACATAATCAATAAACATAGACTGTGAAACCATATTCACTTTTTAAAATCTTTTTTTTTTCTGTTTGGTCATGCTTGCTTGCTTTAAAAGTGGTTGCGGAATATTTAAACCAAACTTTAACATATCATTTCTTACTTGATTTCACGTTTAAAGTAACAAAAGTCTTTACTTTTCAACAAAGCAGTTGCTAAACAAAATGATACATTTCACTTGAATGGTTAAAACAGCTAATGTTGGTCATGGTATCTTAAGATTTGATACTTGGAAACTGATTCATTGGCTTTTCTCATCAACATAGTGATATCGAGGGCAATAACCCATGTTTTGAGTATTAAAAATCTCAGACTGTGACATCCATTTTAGATCATCAACTAAGCATGACTTTTTCTTCTATTCAACTCAACTCAAAATATGCATTCACAAGCGGTAAATACATTTAGTTTAGTTTGATGAAAAGAACGATAACTAAAAATAAAGAGCATGGCAATAACTCTGTCAATACTTTTGTAACGGGCAAGAAATTTATTTTGAGTAATGTTCACAAAAGACCTAACCACTTTCCTTCTTTAAAATATTTAAAATTATTTGTAAATAAGGAGTTACAGGCACTTAAATATTGGCCTACTGAGCCTCATAATATACTTGATAGTTTTTGAGTTTCCTTACTGGCAATGCACCATATGTAAATTAAATTTAAAAATTGATTTATTATCTGATTTTGAATTTGGAAACCTAACAACCATAGTCAAACTCTTATAGAAGGAGTAAGTAAAACACATTTTAAAAAAGATAACAGTTATGAAAGTTTCACTTTCTTCCCCTATTTACGTACATGTACTGCATCGTACATCCTAACCCAGCCAATTACAAATCTTCTTAAAGTGTTACTCTACATAGTCTCGCGGTCTATGTAGACTTACAAGTTACATGTATCATTGTATGTTATGTTTGGCTCTATGTAGAGTATGTAGAGTGTGACTCTAAATAGTGTCCGGCTCTATGTAGAGTGTGACTCTGAATAGTGTCCGGCTCTATGTAGAGTGTGACTCTGAATAGTGTCCGGCACTATGTAGAGTGTGACTCTAAATAGTGTCCGGCTCTATGTAGAGTGTGACTCTATATAAAGCCTTCCTTAAGTATATAGTGTCACTATGGATAACACTCCAACGTTGCATTTTGAAGCGGATCAGTGATATGTATTGTAATCTGAAACGACAAGATCTAGATCTCTAGATCTAGATCTAGATCTAGATCTAGATAGATAGTATAGCCCAATAAAGACTGAACAAACTGTCGGCAGGGCGAGATCTATCTTTAGATCTATGTTACAGACATGTTTTCAAGAAGTGCATCTCTTGTAAACCATTTCAGTGCACCAAATAATTATTATGAAACATAACAGTTCTTTCTTTGCAACCTGAAAGAACATTATTATGTTCAGAGCGTCTTTAATTTTCAAAACCACTTGCCAATTCACAATCAGCTATTGCATTTGTCTGGATAGATGTAAGTAATGAGAGTGAAATTTTGTAAATGCAAATACATTTAATTGCAAGCACAATCACATAAATCCTAAGCTAATCAGTTATAAATCAATAAACAATTATAAATCAAATGAAACCTTAAGAAATAGTAACAACTGCTGAAGTCCAGCACCACTATGGTTTTGGATAGTTACTTGGGGCTGAGTAATTCAATCTAGAATGATCATATTTTGTTTATTTATCTAGATGTACTAGATATAATCGAGTGTTACTAGATCTAGTAGATTACAATTTAGATGCAAATGTGACAGGAACATAGCTCCAGGATCAACTTTGCATACATGTGTATTGCCAAGAACACATATCTTTTATTACTTCAGAGCGTCCAAAATAAAGATCAAATATTCAAATTTAGTCAATTTTGACTTACTCTAAAATGGATCTAGGTATAACTATAACTCTAGATCTAGAACATAGTGCAGCATAAGCATGAGGGGCAGTTTCCTTTTTTTCACACATTAAAAGCACTTTTCAAATAAAACATAAACTAGATCAAGAGTTCGAAATTTAGAACTAGAATCATTGTATTTTTGTTCTAAATCTAGCTCTTCCAAATAAACAGAGAGAACCCCCCAGCAGTGTGTGCAACTCAAATCTGCTTATATCTCTATATACTGAAAATAAATATTCTGACAGATATAATTTTGTTCAGCTTTCACTTGTGTTAAATAAAAGGACAGCAGGTAACTCTAGTAGACAAGAGAAATTAAATTTTGAAAATATTTTCACAAATCAAGATGCACAAGCATTGCTTTATTCAGGTTTAATGTATGTCTTATTTCAATATTTGTATCAAATTTAAATTTTTGAATTTTTGAAGTAGTTTTTCTTTTACGCTTTGAGGATTAATAATTGAAGTTAGATGTAGATACACGGAATACTTGCTAGTTTATCTGTCATAAGGGATGGGCATCAATGGTATGATATTTTTGACCCCTGTTGCAACTGTAAAACAGTTGGCTATCAGTGTAGGTCTAAGGCATATTTCATTTAAAAAGTCTATGTACTTAGATCCAGAAAGATCATCCAGTAGATTATTTTGATATATTGGGTTTTTGGTGTATTTCAATAAATTTTTTTGAAAATCTTCTAGTGTAAGTAATGATATTTTGAACATATAAGATAATAACTTGTAATGGTGAAGCAGATCATATTATTAAAAAACATTACAGGGTTATCTTAAATTACATGTACCTATTAGGCTAAATTGTTACACAATCATTTTTTATTATTGCACCAAAAAATTCAATTCCACCATTAACTATGACATTTTTTTAAAGTTTTGAACCTTTTCAGGCTGGTTTGGTGTAAAATTTATCTTCACCGTCATCATGACTATCTTTGATTACTGAGTTAAAATAAAAGAGATCAATACATCTTTTACTAATTTATTCATTTTTAATTAGATGACTTGATGGAAGATAATGTTCAGGGATCATGAAAGATAAAAACTTTTTTGTTGTTTTTTTTTTCAAAGTAATTTTAACAACCTGTTAAAAACTGTAATAAGACTTAAAAGGAAACATCAGTATATATCAAAAGGGTGAAATTATCACACACAAAAAAAAAAAAACAGACAAAATCTGAAAAAGAAAGGAAAATGTAGTAATTTTGAAAGAAAAGGTTTTATTTCATATCTTCGTTTAATTTATCTGAAAAACACTGAGAAACATTTTTGAAAATTGCTTGCTATAATTCCACAGAACATAACATTTTCCAGACAAATAAAAGGAGTGTGATATGTAACGAGTATTTGTAAAATGATCAGAATTACAAAAAGTTATAAATGTGTAGATATAAATACAAATCCAGTAAATTTATACAGCTACATTTAATTTAAAAAAGTTGGTCAAACAGATAGTATTTAGTATTAGTATTAGTTAGAAGACTAAGTCAATTGCACATTAGGAGATTCCTTGATAAAGTTTTCTTTAAATGAATGACGTATAATTATATCTTAATTGAAATATTACTCTACAATATCCATTAGTTCTTTTCCTTTTTAGTTTTATTCATCATCATCCATTAACAAAAAAAAAAGAAAAAAGAAACATTACCCTGTATATGTATCTTCTTGTTCATATTATTAATGATGCAAAATGAATCATATGGAATTAAACTTTGAAATGTTATTTAAATATACATGTATCTTCATTTTGTTCACTGATGCTTTTATTTAGGGATCCAAAAAATTCATTATTACCTTTACATCATGGGTGTGCAAGTTCAGAGATATTAATTCTGTAATCTTAAGTTTCTGGTATTTGATGGATCAGCTGTCAAACTGATAAATGTGCCTTAGACCACTTCGCATGGTGTCATAGGCTTTAGAAAATATTTGATTTTTAGGTCACAATTAATCTAATAGCCACAGGCCACAGGTAATAGTCTATGTACCGATAGCAGGCTTATAAGGTGACACTGCAACAGATTTCTAAACTGGCATCAGTTCCCTAAACTTTTTACTTTTAAGGCCCAAAAGGTCTCAGCATCTTCCATATGCGAAGGCTTTGCTTAAAAGTGAAATAATTTTTTACTTTAAGTAAACAAACCATTTTAAATCAATCAACTATCTGTCAAGTATGGGTAATATTTAAGAGAAATAATGGATTGAAATAAGTAACATTTTCTGGAAATACAAGATACTGGTAATATAATTGGGTTTGACAATGAAGTTATGACAGAATAGTTTAAAGAAATAACGTGTATTTAGATTATAATAATCATATGATTATGTTCATGAAATTTATATTAAAAAAACATATATGTCATTTATGAAAAGCATAGGCCTACTAGTTAAAAATGACAGTAACGAATAGGGTATTGACTGTACAAAACATCATCTTGTTTTCCCTCAAAAATGATAGTTCCATATTGATTATGATATACATGTAGTCATAATTTTTGTTTTGATAGACAATTTAACCTCCATGGAAACAAGTGAGGCAATGTATCTCTTCTTAGCCGTTTTGTGTAATATCTACACTTAACTTTTCATCCCTCAGTTTGAGTTCTTTATGAATTGTTTTATATACTTCTGCATGATTAAATTGTCCCTGTCAATGTTTGAAATTACATTATGATTTATGTTATTATATCCAATACCTTAGCTGGCTTTATGCCACGAGAAAGCTTTCAAGCAACATCATATCTTGTTACTTCTGAATCGCTCAGGTGGACAAAATCAATTGAATGATCTATTGTGATCTAAACAGTAGTCTATTGTTACGAGATTTTTTTTTTTACAAATATCACTACTCACTTTCAATAAAGAAGTACAATGGTTATCTAATTCGCCATTGCCCAAGTATTTTCTTGGCTTTTTAGGCTTCGAGCCTTCACTTTTTTTTACCTGGACAATTACATAATGACAAATAATATGGACAGTTTTGTTGCTAGCTGGTATTGCAGTTCTCTTGCATACATATTCTGCCAAACATAATTTTAAACTAAAATTGTTCGGATTTAAGTTCCTCTTCATTCTTAAATGTTTTATGGCATATTGTTATTGGTTTATAATAAGATTAATGTTTTATAAATAATTAAAATAGAATATGAGCACAGAAAGCTATAACAACAATTTTTAATAAGGTGATTTACTTTGTACTTACACTTTTTTCTGTTAAAAGCATTAATGGATAACATAATAAAAGTAATAAACAATGACTGCCCGTCTAATTGAAGGTTCTGTCTGCATCCATACCAAGAAAGTTTAATATCCAATGTTCTCTCCAATTCTTTCTTTCATGCTTTGAAAATTATTGTCGTTGCAAAAGTCCCAGACAACACTGAAGACTTTATTTTAAAGTTGTCAGCATGGATCAGGTCCATCTGACTGGTGAGGAGCCAGCTCTGTCTGAAAAAAATCAGTCAATAGTTAAATACCATGAGAATATTATTTTCAATGCAGGAAGGAGATATTTTTTTTGTATTTCATTTTTATTTTCAAATAATTTTTTCAGTTTCATGTGTTTGCGAGTTATGAGTCCATGTGCTAGAAAATTTAACATTATGGGTAACTGTTCTGTATTTATACGTAACTAGTGACCGGTGCAGAGTCCCAATGACACGGACAAATAGACACCTAAACTCATTCTTTCCAATATCTATCATCTTATACTATGAGGAGATTAAAAGGGTAACTATATATACTTTGCTTTCCAGTCTGATGTTGTAATTCTAGAAACGCCAAAATGATATGCTCCCCTTTTCTCTACTTTTTTATCACTTTTTTATACCTCCTTATATATGTATAGATTTATATCTCCATAAATTTATGTCACCTGTATACTCATACTGTGATACTAGAAAATCTATGTAATTATTGTATGTCCTGAGAGTGAGAGCATGCCGTTTTTAATTTCCCTTTGTTGAATTAATAAAGTTATCTTATCTTATCTTAATTTCTTATATCATGTTTTAACTTCAATAACAAATATTTATGGGTATCTGACACTCCCTATGAGGGAGTTTAAATATATATATATATATATATATATATATATGCTAAATGTAGTGGTATTTAAATTGGTATACATGAGGTGAAATTCTAAAAAAAAAAATTTAGGTTAAATAATCCAATGATCTTTGTAAAAGAAATACAAAATACATGTTATGATTTGCCCGGTACAATATTTCTTGTGTTGAATTGGAAACAACCAAGTAAATCATCAGTTCTCTTTTTACATGCAGAACATTTTTTTTATTAGAGAAGTTAATTTTTATTTATTTATTTACTTTTTACAAGGCAATGGCACAATTTAAAAATAATAATGTTTGCATTCAGGTGATAATCAAAAACATTTGGAAATTGCAAGAGCAGTTGTACGTAGAGAGAGTAAAGAGTATAGGTTTATAGGTGCCTATAGTACATTTTTAAACACAGTAGTAAAAGAATAAATGTTTATATAACTATACTCACCATGAGGTTAGCTAGGTTTTCCCATATTATTGCCACAAAGTTATCCAAACTGATAGGGCTGCCATGTTCTCAGGAGTGCCTTGGACCATCCACTATCTCTCTTTCTAAATTTCGGCTGGCTTTGCCCTTTTCCTTGGTAATGCACTTCCTACTGGAAAAAAAAAACAGGCATATGAATACATTGTACATGTATCATGTGGAATTTTATTAAGATGATTGTGTGATTTCTTTATCAGTGATTCCTCCACAAGGTCAAAGAGTGCTCAAAATTGGGCCTATAAAAATAGAGGAGTAGTTGCATGGAAATGATTATTACTTTGCAAGATAGTCATTTGTTTCCTCTTCAGGAAAGTTATTAAATTCAAACTTCATTGTAATGCCTGTAATAAAAAAAATATTGTCTAAATACTGAGATTTTTTTTACCTCCACAACAGACAACCCCCTTTTTTTTTCTTTTAAAAATTCTGAAGGCAAGCAGATTATTCCTAGTTATGTACAGAAAGATCATGTGTTTATTAGTTTAACTTAACAATCAAATATGATTATGGAGTGTGATAAAAGTTTAAAACAAAAAAAAGAAAATTAAAAAACTTAAATGAATAGCAGAATACCTTTCTTTCAGGCTGGGTTTAGCACACAGTTTCAAAAACAAGTAATGCCAAAAAAGCGTTATTAACATAAAAAATGGGCCAATGTCATTTTCTTTACATCTTTTATCAGGGTATGATTTTTTGTGGGTTATAAAAAAAAAAAAGATCAAAATATGCAAAAATGTTAAAACTGGTTGAAAAAAATAAAAATAAAAAATTTCGGCAGTATTATCTTTACATTATAATTATTTAACATCTCCTATTCGTACTATTGAGAGAAGAGTGGGACACTTTTCATGAATAGTTTCTAGAGCTAGCTGCTCTACTTTTTTTTAGTTTATTCAATATTATGAAGGAACAAAATAAAAAATCAGTCTCATATTTATATCTATATCTTAAACTGTAAGTATGTTATCTGCTCTGCAGATTTGCCCACGTCAGGCCAAATAAATGTCTTACTTTTTACTCGCAATGAACTTGAAGTTTAGACCTGACATAAGTTTCATTCGAAAAATATAAAGTGTAAAAATAAGGCATTTTGAACATTTGAAGTAAATTTTTTTTCACAAAAATACAGGTCCAAATTATTTTGTTCATTGAGAAAAAACAAACAAAAAACAGCATAAATTGAATGTCAAAGTTTGACTGAGTATCAATCACGCATTATTTGAAAATTGTTGAGAGACTAGTCAACATCCCATCCTTTGCAGAGTTTTAGATTATCTAAATTGAGAGTAACTGTTCGACAGCTTGGACTAAATCATTTCGAGTAGTTTCTCAAAAATGCATTTTTAAATGATAAACAAGAACAAAAATTTTAAGGCTATTCTAAGGACAAAGAAAATTCAGGCCTGAAATTTGTTTACAATCAATTTCTGCTTTTTATTCAGTTATTGTTTTGTTTTTTAGTCAAACAAAGGCGAAAAGTGTGGTATCTAGAGGTCTGAAATTCGAGATCTAGTCTGCAAAACTCTAATAGCCTAGGTCATAGCCAGAATCCAAACTCACTGTTAATCTCACATTGTTTAGCATGGGTATTGTTCTCCTTCATTTTTGATCAAGAAGAATAGAGCGCAAGTGCTGGATCCAGCTAAATTTTTCTAGTCTTAATCTAATAAAGATCTTTCTAGGTCTGATTAATTATGCTCTACTCAAATTTTTAATTAAAATCATTGTAAATTTGTATAGTTTTACATAGATCTAGGTCTAGATCTAGTATCAAGCTCTGTCGAGTCATAATGTGCATCTTACGGGTAAAATAGATTGAATTCATTTAATGGCTTTCTGTAATGTTATGTAGAACTAGATTTAGATCTCCATCCACTAAATATTTAGACCATTGACCAAGAATAGATCTAGAGTCTACATCTATGTAGAACTGTATCAATCCATACCTTGGGGAGAGGAATTGAGATCTATATCTGTGCATGGATTAATTGGATAGTAAAAATCTCCTTTGATAGCTGATTCCATGTGGACTTAACAATATATAACTTTTATAAGGGTGGATAAATAAAATATAAAGACATTAAAACGGCCTACTCTCTTTGTTATTAAAGCAAGGATTGAAATCGTCTGCTGATTGATGAGTTGTTTACATTCGCCGCTCCTGCGCCGGAAGCTATGCATGGTCGAAAAAAAAAATAACGCTAAGAGGAGGTGACGTAGCTGCTATAAATAAAAATGTTTCAGGTGCCATTTATCCGCTCCCCCATTTTCTATAAGCATATGGAACTATATTTATACACGTAGAAATTTTGATTTGACTCATTTCAAATGCAAATTGAATAAATAAGAACGAAGAAACAAACCCATTCGAATTCGAATCGAGCTGTCGGCAGAATTAGATCTAGGGCTGCTTTTACTGGAAATGATTATTTTAAACCTTACTCAAGTTAGGACAACGTAGACCCACTCTTATATCTTGCACCTAAATCGCGACATTTTAGAGCCAAAGTTCGATCTTAAATTTACACTTTTCTTCAGAGAACGGACCTAACTTTGAGAACAGATTAGAGATGGACTAGTGGAAGTTAGGAACCATCCTAGAGTTGGGAGCGCTTCATAGAACAGGGCTAACAACTGCCTTTAAAAATATGGAAAAGAAAAAAAATCCAATAACTGCATGCAAGATCTTGGGCTTGATAAAGCATTGAAAAGATAACTTAGTTTGTGAAACTAAGTCAGATGATGTGATAATAAATAAAATATAGATAGATAGATAGATAGAGAGAGAGGGGGGGAGGGAAGGAGAATAAGATATATATATATATATATATATATATATATATATATATATATATATATATTTATATATATATAGAGAGAGAGAGAGAGAGAGAGAAAGAGAGAGAGAGAGACAAAGACATAGACTAGAGACTGAAGACGAAAGACAGGGAGGATGGAGATGAAGAGAAATTTATAATGAACTAACTATGGCATGACCTAAACGAGTTATGTGTAGGGTAATTTGTTTACGTGAACTAAATTACCTGGTGTTATGCAACATGATTGATCTTAGTAAAGGAGCACGCAAGCAACTACCGTTATATTTCCATCACACACACATACTTGTGCGCACGCATGTAGAAGACACATATATACAGGTGCGTCATCCCGTTGTATCCACTGTCCATCAGCATTTTTTTCACCATTATGGAAGAACAAATCGAAATAAGACTGTCACGTGTAAACAAAGAGCTCGTCACAACAAAGCTGTAGAGAGCCTGTTCACACTACCCAGAATTGTAGAAATAAAGCGACTCAAATTAGAGAATATTATCACTGTGGAGAGTTGACTCACATGAGGAAGGACGGTCCGAAGCTGAGGATGAATAACAGTCAGGTTACGTCATCTAAGAGAGCAGGATCGGCAGCCATGCGGGTTATGGAAACCCAAGGATCGGCATCAGGAGAGGATGCGGGAAAAGCGGACACCAGATATGACGTCAGAACCGAAGTCCAAGACGGGTTGCTGCAGTTGGCGAGTGGGAAGAGAGTTCCAGCCATAATAAACTGTGGAGCCTTTGTTGGTAAGGGGTCAGCCAGGGAGCTGAACTTACCGATCGTTAAGGCCTTGTTGGAGACAAGACAGTCGGTGTGGTAAGGGACACAGGTTGTGAGGGCGTCGTGGTTCGTCGCGGGTTAGTTGATGATGATCAGCTAACAGGAAAGTACTGTTTGATTGTCAGGATGGACAATACAGTACTGCTGGCGGAGAAGGCCAGGATTCAAGTCAAGACACATTATCTGTCTGGAGAAGTGGAGGCGTTATGCATAACGGAGGCCATATGTGATCTTGTTGTGGGAAACGTCCCGGGTGCTCGGAACCCAGATGACCCTGATATGACAGCCATGGTTGGTGCTGTAACGACAAGAGCCCAAGCAAGACAGGAAGTCAGGCACAAGCCACTTACAGTATCACCGAAGCACACAGGAGTGGATCGGGAGGAGCTGATCCGACTCAAGCAAGATAATGAAGCCATCAAGAGGATGGGCGAGACTTCTAAGTTTGAAAATAGCGTGGGAAGAACATCATTCTTCGATAAAAAGAGACGGGATCGTGTACAGAGTTTATAATGACGCGACCCGCGGAGGGGCCAGCACTCGACAAGTCGTTCTCCCAGAAAGTCTGAGGAAGTACGCTATGTCATTAGCCCATGATAAGACCACCGGAGGTCACCTTGGAATAAAGAAGACCAGAGAGAAGATAATGAGTAACTTCTACTGGCCTGATACTGCCGCTCGAGTGATATATGTGAGAAGACGCTGCGCAATGAAAAAACTAGTTTAAGAGTACCCGAGGTCTCGAGCCAGACGCGAGATGATCTCGACGTTCCGTCGTGTGTGGCCGTAGTTGAAGACTACGACTACGAGGCAGATAAGGGACATGATCAAGACAATTTGACCGGTGATAAACAAGCCTCCGAAGATCTACCAATTTGGGGACAGAAGGAAGATCTTGCGGATGTCAAGTTCGGTGAAGCCCTTACGTATGACCAAAATCGGGAGCTACAGTTAATGGTCCTGAGGTTCACCGAGATATTCTCAGATCGTCCAGGCGACACAAATCTGGCTGAGCACCGGATCGCACTTCCGATGTACCTGTACGTCATACGCCGTATCCTGTACCATTCGCCCTGGAGTCTTCTTTTAGGTTTAGTTGGTTATTATAAACCATTCATACCAAACTTTGTTGCTATTGCTGCCCCCCTGTCAGATCTAACTCGTAAAGGTCAGCCTAACAAAATTGTATGGGGAGAGCCCCAGGAGAGAGCGTACGCCATATTGAAGAAAGTTGTAATCAGTAAACCCATACTGATGCTCCCTGACGTTAATAAAAAGTTTGTTCTGAGAAGAGACGCATCTGATATAGGGTTAGGTGCCACCCTATTACAGAATAGGGATGGGCACATTTTTCTGTCTATTATGCAAGCATGAAGCTTCTAGATAGGGAGAAGAGATATTTTGTGATGGAGAGAGAATGTCTCGGAATGGTTTGCGGTATAAAGAAATTTGCTTTGTATCTTTATGATAAGCAGTTCACGCTTCAGGCAGATCACCGACCCCTCGAATTCCTAAAGGTTTCTAAATTTGATAACCCTCGTATCATGCGTTGGGTATTGGCTCTGCAGAGTTTTGTTTTCAGAGTATAACACATTAAAGGCAAAGATAATGTGGGAGCTGACTTTCTTAGTAGAGTTCTTGTATAATATTTGATTACATTGTTAACATTATTAAGAGGCAGGCAGCTTCTGATATCCCTATATCTATTGTAATATTGTAGTTTACCTTTTTCGAGGTAACACTTCTATTTTTTGTATTGTTAGTATTTCCGGGTTATACTTAACGTAAAGCATGACTGCCAGTATGCCCACATCAAGCAAAAGTTTTGTGATGTATCCATTTTATAGATTATACATGTATCAAATGGAGTGCAGTATACAATGCTTTGGACGAACGTGAGAATGAATTTTTATGAAAAATTATTTTAAGTGGGGGAATATGTAATGCATTATACTATAAGTTGCTCTATTCATTTCCTCACCCTTTATGGTGCTTAACTTTTGGGTGGCGGGTCGACTAGATCTATGTACATTGCTTTATTTAGTTGCATAATGTTTGTTTTTCAAGCCTAAGAACTTAGTCTTGTTTATTGAACACAGCCCGCACTTGTATGGCCAAGATTCTTCTGGAATCTCCGACTTAGTTCTAGCATAGTAATGATCTCGTCGCCCCTTGTTTACCTTTGTTTTGATTGGTTGCTAATTGCTAATGACGTGTACCAAGAATATTCTCTTACTATTTATCTAATTCCTTTTCTGGATGATTCGACGAGATTTTGTATAAATCAGAGTCGAAATTATGTTAAGTCATTCAACATCAAGTCTCCAGTGAGTAATTATTAAGTCTGCCTACGGTGAGTAATTATTGAGTTAACCTACAGTGATTATAGAGTCACGCTCTTGTGTTGTATTAAACAGTTTGCAATCTTTACTCGCGGACTTCAGTCTTATTTTCTACACACGAGTCGTGTGATTGGTTGTATATATTTTCATACCCCTAGGCAAACAGAGCCTAACAGATCAACCCCATCACAAATCTGTTACAGTGTGCAATGAAGATTTATTTTATTTTTTCCAAAGACGACCATCACATTTATTCCCTTGTTTTTTTTTTCTTTTAGTTATATTTGTTTTAAAAAAAAAAACAGACAAGACCTAAGATAACAGCAAAAGCTTAAGATACGACAGGAAGGAATAAGAAGAGCAGAGGAACAAGACTGATGAAAACTTTTGAAAAGATAGAAGAAAATCGCAATGACGGTATAAATGAGACAAATAAACAGTTCAAGTTAAGTGTGCTTTACTATTGCTTCTTATAAAAATTTGTTGTGGTTTCAAAGTTGAAAACAAAACACAAAAAAGTCAATGGTTCTGAAAATAGAAAAAATAAATAAGAATCAATTCTTTGAAAAAAATATAATAAAATCAGATTAGTAGTAAGCACAGTTTCTTGCATGAAAGTATATAGAGAGCGTTCACATTACTTTGCATGCAAGGGTATTTCACAAATGAACCTAACAGATTTATAATAACACTCTAAGTCATTAAGACCATACGGATCCGATCTAAAAGTCATGCAGTCCTCTTTGCCGCGATAATCATCTGGTTGGCCAGATAGCCATTTAAGAGAAGGGACTGGCTTTTTACTGTGAAAGTAAGTGAACGTCCCCTCGTTGTTAACGTCATTACCGCCTGACATGAAATGTTCACCTCCACCTATTGCTTTTGCAAATTTATATACAAAGTCGAATTCCTTCTGATTGTCAAACTCCACCAGATACCCGCCATGCGCCGTACAGACACTGTTTTTGTCTGGAATATTAGATTGCATCGTCTGTCGACTTGCCAGATAGATTCGCCCTTCATATTCGCCAGAAACGTAGAACTGAGCTCGATCGATGGTCGAAAGAAAATGGACATCTTCTATTTTATCTTGCAGGTTTTTACTCAAAGCCTGGACTTCGCTAAAAACCATTGTTGTTGCTGATTTACCAAGCACTGAGTTGACCGAGTCTCGGTTCCAACAACATAACCCGTCATCCGGTACAGCTTGCGCGATCGTTGAGGATATAGAAAGACTCTTCTTATTCTTGATTCCCTCCGCCACACACTTAAACGCGTTCGGACAGAAATTCGTCGCCTTGTTCCAAGCCAAAACCAAAGCCGATTCATCAGGTCCCCAGGAATAGAGTTTTCCTGTAGCTGATACTTTGCCTTCAGCTTTATCCATTCCATTTCTCTAAACAGTGTTAGGGTAGAGAATTATTAAGCAGTCTACACAAACGGAAAAACTCTCTCTCTTTCTCTCTCTCTCTCTCTCTCTCTCTCTCTCTCTCTCTCTCTCTCTCTCTCTCTCTCTCTCTCTCTCTCTCTCTGTCTCTCTCTCTCTGTCTCTCTGTCTCTCTCTCACTCTCTCTCTCTCCCCTTCTCTCTCTCTTTCTCAGTTATGTGTCACTGATGCAATGAAGTGTTAATTGTGGATGTTGCAGAGTAATTCTTATAGCTTGCAATTATCAGCTGTTAGTAGGCTATGTGATTTTATTTGCGTGGATTGAAATGTTAGCTGATTGTACTTTAAAGGGTTAGTGAAAGTAAGCTTTTGCTATTATGGAGTAATTTTGAGTATATTTTTTGGAGGAAAGTCAGTTCTTAAATTTATAGAGTGCAAAGCATTTAGATATTATTATTTGTGTCGCTTAATTGTACACAATTGCATATTATCGATAATAAAATGCAAATGAATAACAGAACAGATCGATCTAATCACCCATCCAATGTGTTTCTTCTCGACGTAAGCAAGCTCGTCAAATGATTTCTTGTTTCCATACGGACTGGAACCATATAAGGATAGAGAGGTCACTTTATCCAAGTCGTTCATGCTGTAGTCGAAGGTGCAGTTGACCAATAGGCAGCTAATCTGTGAGTTTATCTTCACGGCTTGGGATACATCAAGCATCACACTGCTACAAGTATTTGTTTCGTCGGCTATATATAAAATACAGTGTTGATCTTTAATATGTATGTCGATATAAATGCCAAATTGGATAAAATTATCAAATTTAAGATATGTTTTCCATAAAATGTTCAAACAAAAACAAACATGATCAAAAATTTCATGTAGGCACCGTTCCCTTAATCATTGCATCACATTACAAAATTTTAATTAGAGATAGATTAGAAACTTTTTTCCAAGTTTTTTCCTACTATAACGTCTATTAATGAAGTCACGAGATGTGCAGATTACTATTGTTCTGAAACCAGTTGAAGTCAATAAACCTAACACACACACACACACACACACACACACACATATATATATATATATATATATATATATATATATATATATATATATACATGTTTTGAGAAAACTTGAGAGAGATTTCTGTAGAATCCAAATTACCTTTCACGGTTGTCCCATAAATAACCATTGCCGCTACGGTCAGGATAGATTGAAGATTGGTTTGTTTCTCTGCCATCATTCTTTAGATAGAAAAAAGTTATTGGGAGCCGTGTCAGTGGATTTAGTATGTCAAGAAAAATCAAGATGGTTACACTTTATAAAGAAAATCCATAACGCAATTAAAAACAGAATGCCATCATTGCGAAAATAGTATTAAATTTTAAAGTTGTAGATTTAATCAAAAAGATGTTGGATAACAATGTAACTTGGAGAAAAGTAAAAACACGCAAAGATTTCTTACTCGCTCTTGCGATCCTTTTTTAGAATTATACACAAAAAAATATATAAAAAGAATCTTAATATGTCTTTAAAACCTAATTTTTTTTATTATTTCGGTGGGCCAAATTTATTTTCTACCTCTCCCAAAAACTGCGAATCTAAAAACACTTAAACATTTTTCGTCGTTATGAACTTTTTGAAAATGACAAAAAATCATTGCTGAAGAGGTTTCTTTGTTCTTTAAGTAACATACATTAGTTTTACGCTATGTTAAGTGATGAATATCAGGCAGGCCAATCGGCGGCAAATCGTAAACAAATTACATTGCTTGCAACCCAAGAAGTGATGGATTTCTAAGA
Organism: Elysia crispata; assembly: GCA_033675545.1. Lineage (NCBI taxonomy): Eukaryota > Metazoa > Mollusca > Gastropoda > Plakobranchidae > Elysia > Elysia crispata. Next base: position 20,270 of record JAWDGP010007203.1, on the reverse strand, counting down.
GTAAAATTTCTCAGAAATATAACTTGATGATGAGGACTGCACTGCAAGTGACTTTGATTGATTTCGTAACGATGATGAGACCTAAATCGAGACCGAGATATACATGTAGATTGAGATAGGTTTGACTTAGAAATAGAGGTCGGCGTTATGAGATCTACTATCGGCTAATGAAAGGGCAGAGGTGGGAGTGGGGGAACAGAAGCGATTCCCAATAAATCTAGAAATCTAAATATTGAAGGTAATGACCGGGGCAATTAATTTCAGGCAAGGAACTCAGCCTTTGAGGATTCAGCTTGCGGTCCAGAAATATTCTTTACGAAACTTAGTAAAAAGTTGTTAATTCTTGAGATATAGTTTTTGCAAAATCTTGATGACATTACAAACAGACGTGCAATATAAATGAAGAAAGGAAACCCGAATTATCCCTCTGTGGAAATCTATAAACAATCTATTCCTGTTCACGAATGTTAAGCCTTTCTTGGTATGCGAATTATAATAGATATGTCAGTCATCAAAACACAATTTAAAGAAAAGAGGGAACCTAACCGTAACACCCCCCCCCCCCCCCTCCCCATCCCCAAAACAAAACAAAAAAAAAAAACCTCTGGGTCTCGCTAAGGGATCTAGACGGACAGATAATTGTCAATCTTTTTTTTTTAAGTATAGATAAGACTATAGATTTAGTAGAGAAAATTATCCAATTTATAAAGATGAGCCATTCCTGAACCATCTTTGAGCAAATCTAGACTTTAAATCATTCCAACCCAATATCTGAGTCTAAATGAGAATATCATCATGCTCAAAAACAGATTAGCTATGTAACAATAGCCTACAGCAAAGACAGACCGGGAAAATTTGGAATTAAATTCGTTTATTCTCTGGACAGGGGGACAACGCTTACATTGCTAGTGCTGAAATACAGTTCGGCGTTATGGTCATTGGGAAAGTGTTCGGCCAACTTCTGACATTAGCTGCTGCAAGAGAGAAGCATTACATCTCTATGATGGATGATTAGCAAAACAACATAGACTTTTGCTAGTACTTTCTTACAATGTAAAGCATATAATTTGTCTCGATAGTTATGACACATTTCTACATTTCTCTAATGGAAAAAAATGAAGCAATATGAGGAGTATGATTTTCGGTTGCTCTGATATGAAATGACAAGAAACCTGTCAATTTCGAGTCCTCTTGAGACAATCCTAGACAATTAAAGGTAGCTAATCATTAGGACAATGTCGGATTATTTGGAGAAGATCAACATGCTGCGCCTCAATCCGTGAAGTAAATGGTGGGAACAGACAAAAATCACTTGATGACACACATGCATCGCACACACCGACACCATAGCTGGCCAAGGCGGTTCTTTGTGAAGTTTGTTTTAGGCGCCCTATGTGCCTTTCATACCTTGCAGACTGCACAGACCAAAAAAAAAAAAAAAGTTTCACCATAGAGTTGTTCATGTCCACTATTGCATACTTGATATGTGGATTTCGTTCAAGCCCACCCAACAGGCGAAAGTTCTATTCTAAGTTGCCTGAACGCTTGTTGAATGTATGATTAAGTTACAACTTACATGAATTGTAGACCAAAAGGGGTAGGCAATCAAGATGTGAATTAAGTTAACCATTTCGTGCTTGATTTGTAAGAGACTCTGAATGATAGGATGAAACTAGCTGAAATCGCTTGAAACAAGAGTTAGGTGATTCTAACTTATAGAAAGGGGTTAGTCCTCCCGACTGACACAAAGAAACTTGCTGCAATGGAAGCGATTCTATGATATTGATCAGAGTAGTCTGCTTAAATGACCACAAGGATCAACTAAATTTGTAAAAAAAAAAAAAAAAATATTTACATAAACCTTCTCAAGAGGAATATCTCTAAAGAGAACGGCCTCTCTTGTCTTGAACTGTCAGCCTGTAGTGGTTAATTGGTGGTGTCGTATTTGCATAATATCTCCTTGAAAGGGTGTGATTTTATTAAAATGCAGGGCTCTACCACGGGCTTATTAAAATTGTAGACAATCAAGTTTAAAGAGCACAGAATTCAGCGACGGCCAACGGCTTACGTGTCAGATATTTTAACAGGTTCGTTTTAGCACTGTGCCAAAGATTATGGGACGGAAAGGACAGCAGGGGGAAACATGGGATAAAAAGAGGAGAAGATAACACAGAAAAGGAAAAAAGGAAATGATTAGAGAGAGAGAGAGAGAGAGAGAGAGAGAGAGAGAGAGAGAGAGCAAGAATAAAGAGAGGCATAAATTAAGATAAATGAAAAGCTGATAGTATTACGTTTGTCAGTTTTTCTTTGAACTTTTTTTTCTGAAAAAATTGCCATTATCGCAATGCATTTCTTTCAAACCGGTGTCAATGGTGCACGAGATAAACAGTTTAAAACTGCCGCTTCTTTTGAAAAAATTCTCTTATTTGCTAAATAAAGAACTTTCATAAGACAGAAAGTTTTAAAAAATTTACCGGAGATTTATATGCCGGATTTATCTTCATCTTTTTGTCGATCGATGCGCACATAATACGAAAATCATAGTGATTCAAGCAGAATAACCGCCCACTTAGGAAATCAAAACATGTTAGGATTAACTGAAATCTTGGTGTAAGAATCCACAAATGAATTATAATAGAGGCAATGTAGGTTTGGTTGTTTATGGTTGCTGTGCGACCAATTTAAAATGAAAGAATAGTTATTATAATTATGTTCTGATGCCAGAATTACACCCGACAACACTATGGCTTCAAGAGACAGTTAGATCTACTGAACAACTTACTTTCTTGCTGCTGATTAACAATAGATCTATACGTGTAACCGCAACATTTGATTCGATTTATACCGTTGAACGGTTAATCGAAAGCTTGACCAGGATTTCAGTCACTGCCTGATACTTTTTTTGCTAATCGCACAATGATTTTTGGTGTGGCGGGCTGGAAGTGCGGTTGTTTGTCTCTAAGGCGGAATATAGGAAGGTGGTGTTCAAGTTCGATGGCTCGGAGTTAGCTTAATATAACGTATTTAAACTACTTTTTACTTTTAAGGTTGTTTTTATTTTTTTTATAGGTTATAATCTTTTTATTTTACTCTTTTGACTTTATTTTTTATTCTTAGTCATGTAGGATCGTACACCTGGTTTTACTCTTTTGACTTTATTTTTTATTCTTAGTCATGTAGGATCGTACACATGGGCGTAGTAAGACGGAAGGGTCCTCTATGATAATCAATTAAAGATAGAACAGAGAAAGAGAAAATAAATGAAATAATGTGAGAAGAATAAAGAGATAGGTTGAGGGAGGAAAAGAGGAGGTGTGGTGGTTGGAAAAATAATCTCCCTCCTCCTCCTCTTTCCCTCACTATTTCTTTCTACTTGCATTGCTCTCCTATATCTTTATTCCTCTTTATCTCCCTGTCTAAGACTCTCTCTTTCTGCATCTTTTTTTTCTTTCCTCTTCTCTATGCATCGTTTTTTGTATTCATCTATCCTTCTTCGAGTCTTTTTTTTATCCCGTAATTGCAACTCTATCCCCTCTCACTCACTTTCTATCCCTCTACCGTTCTCTCTGCATTCCTCTACATTTCTCTATACCTTTCTCTCTATATATTTCCTACCCTTTTTTGTACCTTTCACTCTGAGAAGATGGAGTGACAAAGGGATTGGAAAAAATAGAATTAAGAGCATAGAAAGGAAGAATAAAAAGGAGAGAAAGACAAAGTTAGAGACTAGAGAAAAAAAGAACGGGAGGAATGGAGATAACTATAACTTGTAACGAGTTGAATATAATTTGACCCAAACAAGTTATTTGCGGGGAACTTTTTAGCTTTAATCAAATATTCTCGTGTTATTCTACATGAATGACCTACGAAAAGAAGCAAGCTAGCGGCTGACCTTATATTATGTTGCCGCTCAAATAGACACCAACGCGCATGGACTCACACACACACACACACACATACAGGCGCGTCATCCAATTGAAGCCACTGTACAACAGCATTTTTTTTTTCTTACCATAGTTTAACAATAAATCGAAGAAAAGCCGTCACGTGTAAATACAAGGCTCATCACAACAGAGCGGAGTGACTTTGTATATACTGATTTTCTCATTGGTAGATCGTTTTTAATCCGTTTGAACGCCTAACGAAGGCAACACTCCACATGTGCTTCAGACAGATTTATGACTGTATTCTTCGAGTAAGAATCCGTAAAGTATGTAAACCAAATGACATTTAATGTGGGTTGGACTTTTAAGTCTTTATTTTCGACCAATTCTAAAATGTAAGAATAATATATTAGGATGTCAGATTAACATCAACTTGACAGCTCCATGGCTTCACAGGCCAAATGAAGAATTGTGCTTTAGGCAGACTTATAGCTACAGTACTGTTTTTGTAAGGGAATTTCAATCCTAATAGACGTATTGAGGGATCTACTTTTATGGCCTTACTTTTGACTAAATCTTACAAGATAGCTCGCTTAAAGAATGCATAAGAATTAAGGGAAATAAAAAAAACAATAACAAAACCTTAGATGACTATGAAAACAAATTTTACCTTTTCTTGATTATTTTACATCTTTGTCTTATTTGTTGGATAATGCTATGTCTAGGTCTGTGTTTAGTTTTGCTCTTTAACTCTATTTTTTTTTTGTTTATTATCGATCACTTCACCAAGCTCCGTATCTCACGGCCTCGATAGTTGTTTAACTGTCTTGTCTCTTACTAAATTATACTTCCTTTTACTTAAACTTTTATCCTCAAATTCATTGGTTAGTTTGTTTATCAAATTTTGCCATTTTCTGGGAACCAACTCTTCAAACCAGCACGAAAACCGATCTGTAATTATCCTATTTTGAAGATGTTGATGATGGCTGTGGGGTTAGCCTGCCTCGAGTTGCCTCAGGAACGCGGTATGTGCCATTCAGAGGTGCGGGTTCAATCTCCGTCTGATAATTTTCTTATTACTCCTTTGTGTTTTTTTTATCTCTTATTAGTATTTTTGCGCCGCGTGTAAAGCCACAAAAAAATTATCTCTTATAGTATTTTTGCTCCGCGCGTAAAGCCACAAATGAATTATCTCTTATAGTATTTTTGCGCCGCGCGTAAAGCCACAAATGAATTATGTCTTATTTGTATTTTTGCGCCGCGTGAACTATTGTAAGTCAAAATATTGACAGAACCAGAACCTAACACACTCTGAAAGGCCTGAGACCTAGACATAGCATTATCCAGCAAATAAGTCAAAAGATTTAAAATAATCAAGTAAAGATAAAATTTGTTTTCATAGTCATCTAAGTTATTTTTTTTTTTATTTCCCTTAATTCTTATGCATTCTTTAATCGAGCTATCTTGTAAGATTTTGTGGCTGATTTTGATCCACTCCTTGATAATGAGAAACCATATTTTGCCTCACATCGTGATATTGATCTCCAAGTGAGAACTCAAGACAATCCTGGACATACAAAAGGGTAGCATCAAATCTCACACTGAATCCTTTGCGGCAGTTCCAGTCATCATTCACGGATAAAAAATAAGGTACGATACCTGAGGGAGTCGATAACTTGGTTACAAAGTACAGGTACTATTAATCAAATTTTATAGGATTACGATCCACAGAATCACAAGATCAATTTGTTTAACCCAGATTATTTCTAAAATTATCAAGTATTCTGCTTTCATCTAAAGACAAAGATACAAGAAGATACTCAAAGCTTGGTTGATCATATTTCAAAAAAGCACAAGTTACTAGTGTCACATAACTTTGAAACAAAATTTATGTAAAACATTTTACATATTCACCAAAAGTTTCAATAACCATTAATTATGTTAGTGTTTCATTTAAGTTTGTGCAAAATCTGTGTAAAAGAAAGTGTAAAACTAAAAATTAAGTCAGTCAACAATAACATTTTTAGTTGTGAATATCCTTTTCAATCTTAATGATCCAATTCCACGTTTATGATGGGAATTAGGTATTATGAAAATTAAAATACAAATTCCCAAACAAACCATGGTTAGTATGGATATTTGTGTTCAGTTTCACGCGAAATTATTGTAACCCAGACTTGCTATAGTTTACGAATGTCGCAGGTTAAAATTTTTTGTTGTAACTCAAGATTCAATAATTTTATGTGTGTAGTTTTTCATTCAGAAAATATGGGAACTCTTATAATTAAATAATTATGTACTTATGATACTTATAAATGACATAAATAGATTATCCTTATCGTAATATTATCTATTTATAAATTTCAAAAGTGTATCAATAAAAGTAAACCAACAATACAGTTTTTGTATCTCCTGTAAAATTTCCAAAACACGAGTTACCATAGTTAATGGCCCTCGACAGGTGCTTACAAGAAATCCTCGAAGTGGCCCGCACTATCCTAGCCCTGGTTGATAAAATCTTATGGAAGTTTCTTTCATTCGTTCTCTCAGTTTGTTGAGATTTTAATCTTGAGTTGGGGTTGATATGTTAGCTTTAATGCTTTTTAGATACAAAAAGCTTTCAAACCCGTTAACTTTGAAGGTGTGGGCGGGTGGATCTCTACAAAAACTTTTTTTTTAAAATTAATACTTAAATCTTTGTGTAATCTGGTTATGGGTCTGGTCCTAAATTAAATCTAAACCTACAATCAAATTTATGTCTCATAAATTCTCATCAGTATTTTGGCTTAGTTTTGATCAAAATCTACATCGCTTTCCATTATTTATATTCGATTATGACAAATGTTTTCATCTGAATCTGAGGTACAATTTTTTCTTTCAATCTAGATAAGATTTCGATTGCGATGTGTTCCTTATACTCCTAAATCGCGAAAATTTTTCAAGTTTGGGATGAGATTTTACGATTTTAGTTAAACGTTAGATTATCATAGTTAAATTGAAAAAAGCTTTTCAATTACTTTAAATTCTTTCATGCTGGATTACCAAGTGTTTAAAGATTTAGAGCCAAATTTTTACTTTTTTCTTTAATTTTAGATCTTAGGATATAAAGTTTTAATACTAAACTGCGATATTTTTTCATCGATACAAGATTTTCAATTGCTACAGATTTTTCTATACTTGACTCGAGAAGTTTTTGAATTTGATCCAAGCTTTTGGTGTAAGAATTCTGAACCAGATTTTCAATTGCTTTTTTTTTTTTTAATTCTTCAATAAAGCAAAGTTTTGAAAATCTTGAGAAGATTCTTAACTGCAATTAATGTTTAATACTCACAACGCGGAATATTTTTTTTTTATTTCCGCGACAAAGTTTTTATCTTGTTTGAAATTCAAATAATGATAATAATTTTAAATAGAGGAAAAAGTTTAAATTCAAAAGTCTACCTTTTCAAATTAAATTCGCCGTTGATCAAACTTAAAAAAAAGAACAAATGGCTTACAATAAAAGATTTCCATTTGAAATTCATAGCTGTGCTTTGTATTTGTTTATTATGTTAACACACTGAGTTAATCAGAATATTTGTTGTGAGTTAATCGAAGTGTAAGGAATAGGCCATTGTTTGAAATCAACATAAATAATCTGTCCTATAAGTACTTAATTAGGGACCATGACATCTACAAAAAATCGGTAAAGACCAGTGATCGGCTTCAGTGGAGAGATGAACTTATAAAGTTTGCGTGAAAAATATGTATCCTTCTTTGGTTTCTTTGATTTTTGACTGAGAACACTTTTTCATCAGATAGGGTTTTATATATGCAGTTGATCACATCAGCAAAATATACAGTCTTGGTGGACAAATGAACCAAATAGTCCAGATTATATTTATTTCGTGTTTGGGATTTCAAGCTCGCTTTATATATTGATATAATATCTTCTTGGTGACGTATATGAGAAGAATTGAAATGCCTTAAGGTTCTCTATACTTCACGTTTTTAAGTGCATAACGAAACCCCTAACTTTCCCAAATATTGAAGCTTAGAAATTAAGCTTACTTCGAAAAAGATTTTGAGTTTAAGCTGAGATTGATTTTAAATGTAACACTCTTTATATTTCTATCAATTTAGTTTTACCTTCAGAAGTCGCTAGTTGTGTAGGAGGTGCCTAAAACTAAAGCAGTATAAAAACCAAAATTAATTACGAAATTCGTAGTGTAGAAATGTAGAAAAATAAAAAAAAAAATTATGTAAAATAACAAATCATCGAAAACCCACCAAAGCTTGTATAAGAATACTTACCCGAGCTTCGCATGTTTCTAGTTTCTTCAAAAAGACTCAAATGTTCGCAGGGTGTGTAATTCAGGAAGTGGTCGAATATGATTTTTGAATTTGAAGTTAAAGCGTTTACCAGGTTAAATCATGATAATAAAATGTATGCGTATAAAGCTGTCACAGGACCATTAACAAAGTGTTTACGTATGCAGTTGTGACATGATAATTAATCTGGACTGTTGTTTTACAGGCTGTACTACTAACAAGATTGATTGCCGCTTAAATGAACATGTAGGGAAGATAACTAGATTGAAGAAATGCAAACGTCATCTAAATAATAGACTGTTATCCTCCACACCAATTTAAATGCACTGAAGAAGATCAAACTTTAAACAATGAACAGGTGCGGAAGACTACCACAATAAATAACATTTATTAAGTAAAGAGGAGATCTCAAAAGAAAAAGTAAATTAAATTTAGGCGCAATCTATAATGCAGCCCTCTTTTAACCCTCTAGTACCCAACATATCAAAACTATGGTGGAAAATTCTGAAACTTGGCAGTCATAGCTGTTCTCGTATCTTTATTGCAAAACAAAAACAATTTGGACAAAGTATCAAATAGTTTGTGTGTAATTTTTTGTTGCAAATTTGCAACATTGGGAATTTACATGAACAAAGTCGTGTGTTGCATATTTGCAACATAGTGGGATTCCAACAATCCACTTGAACAAGAACATTAAACTAAACTTATCACTGAAACTGCGATGTTGAGATTGGAAAAAGAGTAAAAATTGTCAATTAGGCATACAAGTGAAATCGAGCATAGCAGTTTTTGTCCTTTGTAAGGCAAAGAAAAGAGTCACATTTGCTGCACTTGATCTGTGTATAGCCAGGGCAGTTCTTTTGTTTACATCGTCCTCTCTTCGCACTGATCTCAGGCAAGTGTCCCACGTTGTCCAAACGAAGCTCTGGGGCAGGGATCTTTCTCCTGTACACATGCTTTGGAGCAGGGGGTGTATTCCCAAGGCTGGGTCTGCCAACTTTGGACGGGTTGATGAGCTGGTTGGACAGCATGACTTGGAATTTGGACAGTTTCATTGAGCTGATTTTCAGTAGACGGGCATGGTGTCTGTGTCTCAGCCAGGCATTCACCACCATCATGTTGAGGGTATAGAAAAAAATGTACATATACCATCGCCTCGACTTGATGTGGTACCGATACAAGGCGGTGAGAGAGTCGTGCAGGTCAATTCCGCCCATGAATTTGTTGTATTCAATCACAACAGCAGGGCATTCAACAGAAATCATGGACTTCTGCTTCTTGTCATATCTCTTCACTTTTGTCAATGGTTCAGGGCCAATGTATGAAGATAATAAGTCCACAGTCCTATTGTCAAACCAACGAACCACAACACATCCTGATTTTGTTTCAACCAGTGAATCCACGGCACCACGACCAGTTTTTTTCATTTCTTTCTCACTTGATAGCTGACATTCCTTCAGGCGATTCATGCGCACAGTTCCTACATAGTAGATTCCCCTGTCTTTCAACCTTTTGACGAGGTTTAGAGACGTGAATAAATTGTCCGCAAAGAGTTTAAAATTCTGCCCATCAGGTACGTTCTGAGTCATACTCAACACGACCTCTGAAGTCTTGCTGAGCTGACCGGGTTTGCTTTGCTGACCACTCGCCCCTTGGTACACATCAAACTCATAAAGTGTCCCTGAAGCTCCCGCACGTCCCCAAAGCTTGAATCCCCATTTATGAGGCTTGTTTCGCATATACTGCTTCACGCTTGACCTCCCTTTGAAGGGCACCATTACTTCATCCACAGAACTGTGTTCTTCCTGTGGCAGTTTCTTCAGAGAATTCTGAAGCGAGTCCAGCCATGGCCGAAGTCTCCACAGTTTGTCTGTCTTCTCTTCCTCACTGACTTCCAGGTTGTTCACAAAATGGACATGAGACATCAGTTTCTGAAATCTGTTTCTGGCCATATGATCAGCAATTCCGGCAATTCTCGTATCGTTGTCCCAAAAGGCTCGGACCGCGTAGCACTGGATGAGTCCCATGCGTAAATAAAGGCCTATCAATAAATCAATCTCCACTTTTGTTGTAGCCAATGGGTTTCCTGTTTTCTGAGTGTAATAGATGTTTGTTTGTTCAGCAACATGTTCAATGAGACTGTCAGTCACCATTTCTCTGAAAAATTCCAATGGTGTTTTCAGTTGGTTTGGGGCTGCTTCTACATCTCCTTTGAAAGAAACGTCCGTTGGTTTCATGAAAGGAACCTTCTGCCACACAATTTCATCCAAAGCCTGCGAGAGTTCTTCTTCAACATGCCTATTCGTAGGCTGTCCGGTGGTGGCAGCTGTACTTGATGTACGGATTTGACGTTGAACTGAAATCAGTGGTTCATCATCGGAATCGCTAGCATCGTGGTGAATAGAGAAGAGGCGAGAAAGTGGAATGTCTTCATCGCCAGACGTTTGTTTGGAAGACTCTTTCGGCGTTTTCTTTTTCTTCGGTGAAGGAAGAATCTCATCACCACTGTCATTGCTTTCGGAGGATGGGCAGTAATCACTGCCATCACTGTCATACTCGAATTCGCTGTCCGTTAGACCACTCAGTTCCAACAAATCATGTTCTGCCATCCTGTAGAAGAGACAATGAGTACATGTAGGAATATATATATATATTCAAACATGTGGTTGCTTTATTCATTTTCGAACTTTAAAATCATTTTTTTTTCACAATACAAAAACAACTGTTAAAAAACCCACAGTTCCCACAATGTTGCAAATTTGCAACATGTCGTGGTATTCCAACACATGCATTGCATTCCTGCAGAAGAGCAATGGGGCCAAATATAGGAACATTAGGAACACCATGTATATATACACATGCTATCATGTATTTGTTTTATTCATTTTCTACTTCAAAACAACTTTTTCATAGCGCAGAAACAATTCTTTCTTAAAACTCATAGATCCCATAATGTTGCAAATTTGCAACATTTGGTGCCAGCCAATGTTGCGAATTTGCAACACGTACTTTCACAGGCTCTACAGCGGTCAATCATCTTTTCAATTGTAAAATAAGACTAAGATTGCATACACACACTCTAAACTAGATTAGATTACACTAGATTGATAATAAAAATCATACCTGATTGTTGATTCAGTGTTGATTGAAAATCTGTGAAATCACTTGTACCACTGCAGCTAAAAGTCAGGCGAAACAGGAAGTTGTGCAACAAAGTAAACAAGAGGAGGATCCGCGCCAATTCTATAGAGGGGGAGAACTCAGAAAACATAACCATGTACAGTAAGCACAAAGCCGTTTTCCATTATGGTGCTTGCACAAGGGGCTGGTAAAGTTTATGTTGCTTATTTGCAACATTGGGTACTAGAGGGTTGAAGTTAATTCCTCCACCGAGACCATAAATGTGGTGCTGATGACCCAGTACAGATAAATGCAGTGCTCGAACTGATATGGTGGGAAAGTAATCTCCAAATCCAAATATAAAAAAGTGCAACTGCTCAGAAAATATTACAGTGAAAAAAATTTCAGCCCGAATTTTTTTTAAGAAAACTTATAATTAGTATAGTTAAAATCACAACCTTGGTTACTCATACAAGACTAGCAAGTAGAACAAATGGTTTAACATCAACTTTTATACGATTTCTTATTGAGATTTGGTGGATCTAATCGATAATTTAGATATAAAGAAATATAGAAGTACGCAACGCGTGCGAAAGAAGCAGAAGTTGTTATTTTTCAAGACCGCCGCTCCGAAAGAAAGGACGACGATTAGAGTTGTTCTTAAAATACTTACCAATCAAATCCCTACTGCTTTCTTGAACGGCATGTTTTCCATGACGCTTTTGTCTTCACTCTTTTAATTTTTCCAGTTTTTCACTCCGTTAATATAAAATAATATGTTTCATTATTTATTTGTTTTCAAAATAACAATAATTTGTTAATAAAGCGCCATCCTCTTTCAAAATTGTAAACCGTAGAGCACACTCTTTAAACAGTTATTTGGATCATCATTAAACATTTGGCAAAACGTATGGTCAATAAATAACAATACATATAATTGTAATACACTTTAAGTCTAAATTAGTTAACTTTTAAAAATTATTTTATACCGCGAGGGACACCGATCTTGACAGATCAAATATCAGTTAACTTATCACTGTTTATTGACTGGTTCAGGAGGAGATAAGAAATCGAAGTTGCCTTTTATAACATAGATGTACTACTGTAAGGTTAGGCATGAAAATACTCAATAACAAAAAAACAAAAAAAACAAAAGAAGCGTGGGCTCTTTGCTATTGGGTGTTGCGACGGCCCGGAAGTATCGGAGGTGCCGTCTATATCATAAATAGAGAGTGAAACTAGATACAGCCCTATACCCAAATAAAATGATATTCAATAAACAAAGTCACCGTATTTGATGGTTGCCATGTAAAATTCTTAAAGAGGAAAAGGAGAACGCCACATGCAAAGGGTAAAAAATAGCTTAACATTCAAGAAAAACCTTTAAAAAAATTTTTAAAGAAAAAATCTATAGTTCAACATATTAGGACAAGAGGACTAAGGACGGAAGTGAGTTAAAAGAAAGAAAGAGGAGAGTTATGCGTAAAAAAATTTCTAAGCGCGTTACAAAATATATTTTATCATGGCTTTTCTTTTGATATTGTTATTATTGTTAATTTTTTATGTTGTTGTTTATTTATAATTCATAATTAATATTCTTCTTCTTCTTCTTCTTCTTCTTCTTCTTCTTCTTCTTCTTCTTCTTCTTCTTCTTCTTCTTCTTCTTCTTCTTCTTCTTCTTCTTCTTCTTCTTCTTCTTCTTCTTCTTCTTCTTCTTCTTCTTCTTCTTCTTCTTCTTCTTCTTCTTCTTATTATTATTATTATTATTATTATTATTATTATTATTATTATTATTATTATTATTATTATTATTATTATTATTATTATTATTATTATTATTATTATTATTATTATTATTATATTATTATTATTATTATTATCATTATTATTATTATTATTATTATTACTATTATTAATAATATTACTAATGTGCCCTCCCTCCCACATCCTCAATTTTAACCAGTGAGAAACTTTTCATATCTGCATTCTTTCCACTCTCGCGCACTAAAAAAAAAAAAAAAAAAAAAGAATTGAACATCTACCCAAACTCGCCTATAAAGAGATTATACAAGCTGACGAGGTAATTCCCTGACAACATAAGTTGACATCCCGCCACACTCTCAAACAAGCACTTTGTAAGGAAATCCGAGTTATTGTGGGTAATCCATCATGAGCTTGCCACCTTATCCCGTGTAGTAATTCAGACTCCGGAAAAGAAGTGATGCTAGGTTTAAAGAGCCAGAGCTAGGATAGTGTGGGCCACTTTGAGATTTTCTTGTAAACACCCATGATCTTTTGAACGCCGAACTAAACAACGTCTTGCAGGCTTATCACTTGATGCCACTTGATGCCACTGTTATTAGTGTTAGAACCAATCAGGCTCTTCATTCCTCTGTAAATAATCTCAAAATAGGGACAAGTCCTAATCTTCAGGCTAAATTTCAATAATTCATTTTTTCCAAGTGCTAGAACGAGGGCAAGAAATCCTAAACTCTCCTCCCTACAACCGATCTGATATGGTTGACTGTAATAATAAACTCTCTCTAGCTAATGTATCCTCTATATAATAATGAATAGGGATATCTAAATTTTATCTAATTTAGAAAATAAGGTTTAATTCCTTGCAAAGGACCCAAATTCTCTTAAAATAATTATTCATACTTAAGATTTAAATCCTAATCCATAATAAACTTTTAATTATAGCTTCACAAACATATATACATATATATATATATATATATATATATATATATATATATATATATATATATATAGTTAAATGACAAAATAAAAATCCAACAATATTTTAGATTTCTAATATTTTATTCTAACGAATTCTCCCCTTCTACTTAAAACAAAACAAAACAATAAATTTAAGAAATTACTTAATAAATATATTTATGAAGTAAAATTGTAAATTATTCCATGCTATTTTTTTACTATATAACCTATATTATTACATTTCACATTCCATGTCTTCTTCCACACACTTAACCAGTTCTTGTCTGTTCTTGAGTATCCTATCTCCCTGCTCTGTATCTGTTCCTCTGTTTTAATATTCTTTTGATGACTTGACTTTATTTTTTTATAAAGTTGTCTTGAAGTTCACTTCATTGATTTTATAAAATTGTCTTGTTCACAGAATATAATTTCTTGTCTCAACAAAATCAGTTCAGGTGGTTGATTTTTATTTGATTTCTTTTCAGTATAAGTATAAAACCACTTCAATTTCTCTATATCACATTTATTGTGAGTGGTAGTCTTATTACTATTGAAATCAATATATTTGGGTGATAACATTTCTTTTTTTTTTTTCCTCCACTTAGGATGTAATATTGGCGTGACAAACTGCCTCTTCTTTACGCCAATTTTTGCAATATTTTCATACAATGAAATTAGGAGATCTGTTTTTAATCAAATTTTTTCTTTTCGGTTTTTGCGGGAACAAAATTTTTCCTCTCCCGACTTATTTATAAAGATGCCAAATCTCCTGCCATTCTTCTTTCATAAAATGTAATGCAAAAAGAGGACGAACCCTTGTGTTCGCTAGCTTTTATAGTTCTAAGGCTAAGCTTGCCTACCTTCACACACTCTTGCCTTCCCTCTAAGCCTTCCAGTCTTTCATTGCCCGTGAACTTCACTCCCAGTTAACCCATCCGAGAATACATCGTAAAACACTTCTAGGGAGCCATGCCAATTTCTATGTGCTCGGGCATGATAAGACCATCACCAATAGGCGGTCCCACCATATTAAAATCTCCTGTGCAGACACTACAAAAATCAACCACTGGCTTTCTGGTTAAGAAATCGGAATGAGGTCGATGTGTGATGACCACGCCATACTTACCAACACTTCTACGGTTGCTTAGAACTCAAACTTGCTGATGCAATATCCGAGGCTGCTCACGATAAAACGATCGTCTTCTGTAGGGATTGAGATCAAAGGTCGACAAGC
>JAWDGP010007198.1:12500-20000 GCA_033675545.1 Elysia crispata | reverse complement strand
GCAAGAACAGGTGGGAAATCATCAGGTATAGGTCACCTGAGAACAGACCCACAGGGCGAAGAGCAAGAACAGGTGGGAAATCATCAGGTATAGGTCACCTGAGAACAGACCCACAGGGCGAAGAGCAAGAACAGGTGGGAAATCATCAGGTATAGGTCACCTGAGAACAGACCCACAGGGCGAAGAGCAAGAACAGGTGGGAAATCATCAGGTATAGGTCACCTGAGAACAGACCCACAGGGCGAAGAGCAAGAACAGGTGGGAAATCATCAGGTATAGGTCACCTGAGAACAGACCCACAGGGCGAAGAGCAAGAACAGGTGGGAAATCATCAGGTATAGTCACCTGAGAACAGACCCACAGAGCGAGACACGGAACAAGAACAAGATACAGTCATGACTTTGTGTATCACTTCCCAGCGCCTCAGTCGAGGCCGGTGGTGGTATCCACACCAGACTGATCCACTTACCACCTGTTTCTGTCTCGTTACCTAATAAAACTGATCAATGTAGAAATCGTTTTGAAAACTGTGGAATGGTTCTCCGGCCTGTGAGAGCTTAAGAAGGATTGGGTTGATGTGTGAGAAATGAGGCAGCCAGGAGACGGTGGGGACATCAGCCAAGAGACTAGACGTTGTGTCATAGTGACTACACAATCAACAATAATATACATGTAATATATAATTATTATATTATAATAAGTTATTATTCCTTATTTTTTAGATTAATTCTTTTTATCATGTGAAATATCTTGTTAAAAATTAATGAGACTAAAGTTGACCATAGCCGGTTCAGTGCTAGATAAGTATTGTCTAACCGACCCAGGTGATATTATTTCACAAACGAGCTCCACATCAGAGTCTTTAGAAGGTTCCCCTCTATAGTCATAGAAAGACATCTTGAGCAGTTTAAATCCTCAATGGAGTTCGTTCTGAGCTCGATCTTCAATGAGAAACATGTACAAGAAGCCTACAGAACTGTTATTGTTTCGTTGTGGAATAAATTTCTCCCCTCATTTGTGGGTTGTTTGTTTTCTGGCTTGAATTTATTTTTATGCGCACCTGTTAGGTTGCTAAGTGACATCGGTGCTTTTGAGCGCTTTAGATTCAATAACAATTATTTCTCAAACATCAAGATATCCTTTTTCGTAACGAACCTCTTTCCTCAACGTTGAACCACGGATCGAAAATGGAGTCCAAAAACCAAGATGTTTGTCAAAAAAGAAGGTCAACCAATTTCACTAAAAATAATGTCTTAACTATTATAAATTGAAATATACAAAAACATACAGTCAAAAGTAATAAAAATAATGTTCGACAACAGTTGAGTTCAATAGCTGTGTAGATATAACACCGTGACCCCGTGAACTCTAAATGAACCCGCAGTGTGAAGCCCGTACATATTGTAGCTTGGGGTCGGGGATCAGTGCAAGTCAGTGCAAGTCACAGCAAGTCAGTGCGACCAATTATAGCCCCGCAATCAACATGGCCACCTTAATCCACTGCGACTAAATCCACTCAATCGTAAGATGCCGTAACTTGGCATCCACAACGAAAATCATCTAACAGAAGGGCCTAAAACTTGTAAAATATTTTGTTTGTTTACTCTGTGTCTCTCATTAAAGCCTCTCTGCCTTCAGCGACTGATATGGTTCTAGTAATGTCTCTCACGGCCCAGGTACTATAAACATCACACATACTGACAGTGTCCTCCCACATACATACGTTAGTGATTTAGCCTTAATAGTTTAATCTTACACAAATTAGTGATCTAGCTTTTGTAGTTTTATCATACACACAATTATTATAGTGCTCTAGCTTTTATAGTTTTATCATACACACATTAGTGATCTAGCTTTTATAGTTTTATCATACACACAATAGTCATCTAGCTTTTATAGTTTTATCTTACACGTAATAGTGATCTAGCTTTTATAGTTTTATCATTCACACATTAGTGATCTAGCTTTTATAGTTTAGTCTTACACAATTAGTGATCTAGCTTTTATAGTTTTATCTTACACACACAATTAGTGATCTAGCTTTTATTGTTTTATCTTATACATATTAATGATCCAGCTTTTATAGTTTTATCATACACACATTGAGTGATCTAGCTTTTATAGTTTTATCTTACACACATTAGTGATCTAGCTTTCATAGTTTTATCTTACACATAATAGTAATCTAGGTTTTAAAGTTTTATCATACACACAATAGTGATCTAGCTTTTATAGTTTTATCTTACACACATTAGTGATCTAGCTTTTATAGTTTTATCATACACATATTAGTTATCTAGCCTTTATAGTTTTACATTACACACATTAGTGATCTAGCTTTTATAGTTTTACAATACACACATTAGTGATCTAGCTTTATAGTTTTACCATACACAAATTTGTGATCTAGCCTTTAAAGTTTTATCATACACACATTAGTGATCTAGCTTTTATTGTTTTACCATACACACATTAGTGATCTAGCTTTTATAGTTTTACATTACACACATTAGTGATCTAGCTTTTATAGTTTTACCATACACACATTAGTGATCTAGCTTTTATTGTTTTACCATACACAGATTAGTGATCTAGCTTTTATAGTTTTATCATACACACATTAGTGATCTAGCTTTTATTGTTTTATCATACACACATTAGTGATCTAGCTTTATAGTTTTACATTACACAAATTTGTGATCTAGCCTTTAAAGTTTTATCATACACACATTAGTGATCTAGCTTTTATTGTTTTACCATACACACATTAGTGATCTAGCTTTTATAGTTTTATCATACACACATTAGTGATCAAGCTTTTATAGTTTTATCACACACACATTATTGATCTAGCTTTTATAGTTTTATCATACACACATTAGTGATCTAGCTTTTATAGTTTTATCATACATACAATAGTGATCTAGCTTTTATAATTCTACCATACACACATTAGTGATCTAGCTTTTATAGTTTTACATTACACACATTAGTGATCTAGCTTTTATAGTTTTATCATACACACATTAGTGATCTAGCTTTTATAGCTTTATCATACACACATTAGTTATCTAGCCTTTATAGTTTTACATTACACACATTGGTGATCTAGCCTTTTTAGTTTTACATTACACACATTAGTGATCTAGCTTTTATAGTTTTATCATACACACATTAGTTATCTGGCTTTTATTGGTTTACCATACACACATTAGTGATCTAGCCTTTATAGTTTTACATTACACACATTAGTGATCTAGCTTTTATAGTTTTATCTTACACACATTATTGATCTAGCCTTTATAGTTTTATCATACACACATTAGTGATCTAGCCTTTATAGTTTTATCATACACACATTAGTGATCTAGCCTTTATAGTTTTATCATACACACATTAGTGTGATCGATTGGTCACCTACTTCTCTCTCTCAGTCTCTCAGTCTCATCAACCCTCTTGTATCCCGTGTCTTGTTGTTTGGAAACGTTTCTTCCCTGATATTGGTCACCTACTTCTCTCTCTCAGTCTCTCAGTCTCATCAACCCTCTTGTACCCCGTGTCTTGTTGTTTGGAAACGTTTCTTCCCTGATATTGGTCACCTACTTCTCTCTCTCAGTCTCTCAGTCTCATCAACCCTCTTGTACCCCGTGTCTTGTTGTTTGGAAACGTTTCTTCTCTGATATTGGTCACCTACTTCTCTCTCTCAGTCTCTCAGTCTCATCAACCCTCTTGTATCCCGTGTCTTGTTGTTTGGAAACGTTTCTTCCCTGATATTGGTCACCTACTTCTCTCTCTCAGTCTCTCAGTCTCATCAACCCTCTTGTATCCCGTGTCTTGTTGTTTGGAAACGTTTCTTCCCTGATATTGGTCACCTACTTCTCTCTCTCAGTCTCTCAGTCTCATCAACCCTCTTGTACCCCGTGTCTTGTTGTTTGGAAACGTTTCTTCTCTGATATTGGTCACCTACTTCTCTCTCTCAGTCTCTCAGTCTCATCAACCCTCTTGTATCCCGTGTCTTGTTGTTTGGAAACGTTTCTTCCCTGATATTGGTCACCTACTTCTCTCTCTCAGTCTCTCAGTCTCATCAACCCTCTTGTACCCCGTGTCTTGTTGTTTGGAAACGTTTCTTCTCTGATATTGGTCACCTACTTCTCTCTCTCAGTCTCTCAGTCTCATCAACCCTCTTGTACCCCGTGTCTTGTTGTTTGGAAACGTTTCTTCTCTGATATTGGTCACCTACTTCTCTCTCTCTCTCTCAGTCTCTCAGTCTCATCAACCCTCTTGTACCCCGTGTCTTGTTGTTTGGAAACGTTTCTTCCCTGATATTGGTCACCTACTTCTCTCTCTCAGTCTCTCAGTCTCATCAACCCTCTTGTACCCCGTGTCTTGTTGTTTGGAAACGTTTCTTCTCTGATATTGGTCACCTACTTCTCTCTCTCAGTCTCTCAGTCTCATCAACCCTCTTGTACCCCGTGTCTTGTTGTTTGGAAACGTTTCTTCCCTGATATTGGTCACCTACTTCTCTCTCTCAGTCTCTCAGTCTCATCAACCCTCTTGTACCCCGTGTCTTGTTGTTTGGAAACGTTTCTTCCCTGATATTGGTCACCTACTTCTCTCTCTCTCTCAGTCTCTCAGTCTCATCAACCCTCTTGTACCCCGTGTCTTGTTGTTTGGAAACGTTTCTTCTCTGATATTGGTCACCTACTTCTCTCTCTCTCAGTCTCTCAGTCTCATCAACCCTCTTGTACCCCGTGTCTTGTTGTTTGGAAACGTTTCTTCTCTGATATTGGTCACCTACTTCTCTCTCTCAGTCTCTCAGTCTCATCAACCCTCTTGTACCCCGTGTCTTGTTGTTTGGAAACGTTTCTTCCCTGATATTGGTCACCTACTTCTCTCTCTCAGTCTCTCAGTCTCATCAACCCTCTTGTACCCCGTGTCTTGTTGTTTGGAAACGTTTCTTCTCTGATATTGGTCACCTACTTCTCTCTCTCAGTCTCTCAGTCTCATCAACCCTCTTGTACCCCGTGTCTTGTTGTTTGGAAACGTTTCTTCCCTGATATTGGTCACCTACTTCTCTCTCTCAGTCTCTCAGTCTCATCAACCCTCTTGTACCCCGTGTCTTGTTGTTTGGAAACGTTTCTTCCCTGATATTGGTCACCTACTTCTCTCTCTCAGTCTCTCAGTCTCTCAGTCTCATCAACCCTCTTGTAGCCCGTGTCTTGTTGTTTGGAAACGTTTCTTCCCTGATATTGGTCACCTACTTCTCTCTCTCAGTCTCTCAGTCTCATCAACCCTCTTGTACCCCGTGTCTTGTTGTTGGGAAACGTTTCTTCCCTGATATTGGTCACCTACTTCTCTCTCTCAGTCTCATCAACCCTCTTGTATCCCCGTGTCTTGTTGTTTGGAAACGTTTCTTCCTGATATTAGTCACCTACTTCTCTCTCTCAGTCTCTCAGTCTCATCAACCCTCTTGTACCCCGTGTCTTGTTGTTTGGAAACGTTTCTTCCCTGATATTGGTCACCTACTTCTCTCTCTCAGTCTCTCAGTCTCATCAACCCTCTTGTACCCCGTGTCTTGTTGTTTGGAAACGTTTCTTCCCTGATATTGGTCACCTACTTCTCTCTCTCTCTCTCTCAGTCTCATCAACCCTCTTGTACCCCGTGTCTTGTTGTTTGGAAACGTTTCTTCCCTGATATTGGTCACCTACTTCTCTCTCTCTCTCAGTCTCTCAGTCTCATCAACCCTCTTGTACCCCGTGTCTTGTTGTTTGGAAACGTTTCTTCCCTGATATTGGTCACCTACTTCTCTCTCTCTCTCAGTCTCTCAGTCTCATCAACCCTCTTGTACCCCGTGTCTTGTTGTTTGGAAACGTTTCTTCCTGATATTGGTCACCTACTTCTCTCTCTCTCAGTCTCTCAGTCTCATCAACCCTCTTGTACCCCGTGTCTTGTTGTTTGGAAACGTTTCTTCCCTGATATTGGTCACCTACTTCTCTCTCTCTCAGTCTCTCAGTCTCATCAACCCTCTTGTACCCCGTGTCTTGTTGTTTGGAAACGTTTCTTCCCTGATATTGGTCACCTACTTCTCTCTCTCAGTCTCTCAGTCTCATCAACCCTCTTGTACCCCGTGTCTTGTGGTTTGGAAACGTTTCTTCTCTGATATTGGTCACCTACTTCTCTCTCTCTCAGTCTCTCAGTCTCATCAACCCTCTTGTACCCCGTGTCTTGTTGTTTGGAAACGTTTCTTCCCTGATATTGGTCACCTACTTCTCTCTCTCAGTCTCTCAGTCTCATCAACCCTCTTGTACCCCGTGTCTTGTTGTTTGGAAACGTTTCTTCACTGATATTGGTCACCTACTTCTCTCTCTCAGTCTCTCAGTCTCATCAACCCTCTTGTACCCCGTGTCTTGTTGTTTGGAAACGTTTCTTCCCTGATATTGGTCACCTACTTCTCTCTCTCTCTCAGTCTCTCAGTCTCATCAACCCTCTTGTACCCCGTGTCTTGTTGTTTGGAAACGTTTCTTCCCTGATATTGGTCACCTACTTCTCTCTCTCAGTCTCTCAGTCTCATCAACCCTCTTGTACCCCGTGTCTTGTTGTTTGGAAACGTTTCTTCCCTGATATTGGTCACCTACTTCTCTCTCTCTCTCTCTCTCAGTCTCTCAGTCTCATCAACCCTCTTGTACCCCGTGTCTTGCTGGTTGGAAACGTTTCTTCCCTGATATTGGTCACCTACTTCTCTCTCTCAGTCTCTCAGTCTCATCAACCCTCTTGTACCCCGTGTCTTGTTGTTTGGAAACGTTTCTTCCCTGATATTGGTCACCTACTTCTCTCTCTCAGTCTCTCAGTCTCATCAACCCTCTTGTACCCCGTGTCTTGTTGTTTGGAAACGTTTCTTCCCTGATATTGGTCACCTACTTCTCTCTCTCAGTCTCTCAGTCTCATCAACCCTCTTGTACCCCGTGTCTTGTTGTTTGGAAACGTTTCTTCCCTGATATTGGTCACCTACTTCTCTCTCTCTCTCTCAGTCTCTCAGTCTCATCAACCCTCTTGTACCCCGTGTCTTGTTGTTGGGAAACGTTTCTTCCCTGATATTGGTCACCTACTTCTCTCTCTCTCTCTCTCTCAGTCTCTCAGTCTCATCAACCCTCTTGTACCCCGTGTCTTGTTGTTGGGAAACGTTTCTTCCTGATATTGGTCACCTACTTCTCTCTCTCTCTCAGTCTCTCAGTCTCATCAACCCTCTCTCTCAGTCTCTCAGTCTCATCAACCCTCTTGTACCCCGTGTCTTGTTGTTGGGAAACGTTTCTTCCCTGATATTGGTCACCTACTTCTCTCTCTCTCTCTCTCAGTCTCTCAGTCTCATCAACCCTCTTGTACCCCGTGTCTTGTTGTTGGGAAACGTTTCTTCCCTGATATTGGTCACCTACTTCTCTCTCTCTCTCTCAGTCTCTCAGTCTCATCAACCCTCTTGTAGCCCGTGTCTTGTTGTTGGGAAAC
>JAWDGP010007198.1:0-5000 GCA_033675545.1 Elysia crispata | reverse complement strand
ACTCACCTCCCACTACACACCTCTCACTACACACCTCTCACTATACACCTCCCACTACACACCTCCCACTATACACCTCCCACTACACACCTCACACTACACACCTCCCACTACACACCTCTCACTATACACCTCCCACTACACACCTCCCACTACACACCTCCCACTACACACCTCCCACTATACACCTCCCACTACACACCTCTCACTATACACCTCCCACTATACACCTCCCACTACACACCTCCCACTATACACCTCACACTACACACCTCACACTACTCACCTCCCACTATACACCTCCCACTACACACCTCCCACTATACACCTCCCACTACACACCTCCCACTATACACCTCTCACTACACACCTCACACTACACACCTCCAGTCGCAGTGTTGACAACCTCAGCACGGAAAGACCAGAAATTTCCCTTTTTTTTTTCTTCAAAATTTCTTGTAAATTTCACAAAACAAAAAAGATTTAAGAAATATTGCCACGACGATAAAAGAATTTTCAGCTGATTTTTTTTACCTTACATGTGACTCTAAAAGATTACATTTAAAAAGTAAAACAATGTTCAACCAAAAACGTTTGAAAAAACAATATATGGCTTAATCAAAATGATTTTCGGATTCCAAATAATTTCCTCTCTAAAGATTTCCAAGTTACCAAGTACGTGAAAACTAAAAGAATTTTTTAAGTCGGTTGATATTCGGTTTAACAGTATATGTCTCCCACTGTACTTGGATTAGAAACAGATCGCAGCTGTCGATATTTTGGTCGTGGCCAGGATCGACTGGAGGGGAGAAGTTTCCTACCATAACATTACCTAACTGGGCTTGAATGGTACAAGTAACTTCCTGATGACCACTGGTCATCGTGTGTGGTTAGTTGGTCGCCATCAAACATGTCTCAACGACACCACACCTTACATACGCCGCTCACCTGGAAACAGTTGGGGATAAAAAAGGAAAAAAAAAAGTTAGGGGGAAAAAAAGGGAGGGAGGGGGGGGGGGGGGGGGTAAGAGGGGTGGAGCCTGGGGCGGTGATAACTTTCAGTCCTAAATTTCGACCATCAACTTGGTGCTGGCGCAGCATGGAGGGGGGGGGGGTGGATTGAGGGGTAAAAGGGGTGGAGCCTGGGGCGGTTACAATTACTTCAGTCCTAAATTTCGACCATCAAACAGTTGGGGATAAAAAAGGAAAATAAAAGTTAGGGGGGAAAAAAGGGAAGGGGGGGGGGGGGGGTAAGAGGGATGGAGCCTGAGGGCTACAGTGAAATCTGCAAACCGATCGCTTCAGGCTTGATGTTCAGAGATGCGCCACATTGATGCAACCAAAGAGGATAATATTAAAATTAGATACAAGACTGCTAAAGCAAATTCAATAGATGTCACATATTAAGTATGATGCTTTTGGAAACTGACTTGGAGCAGTGGAAGTTTGCAGAAAGCTTAGAGCAGATGGTTCATAATACCGGCCAGGCTTCATAAATTATAGGTCTATACAATATATATATATATATATATTCGCTGCATCTGTCTTTTACCTTGAAACATGACGTGTAGTACTTGCCTCGCATAAGGGTAAAGCTATAATTAGCCCATATTGAAGACAACAAGCGGAGGAAA
Organism: Elysia crispata; assembly: GCA_033675545.1. NCBI lineage: Eukaryota > Metazoa > Mollusca > Gastropoda > Plakobranchidae > Elysia > Elysia crispata. The sequence goes on along the minus strand of JAWDGP010007198.1, from coordinate 3,366 downwards.
AAACCCGAGCATTGCTAAAAACCAACTAGAACAGAGAGTTGACCGGATCAACTGATTGTACTGTACCCGCCTTGAAGACATCAGTTACTGTCCAAGGACCAGGACAGCCGGACTGAAGTGCCGCATGCGACTAAATCTATCCTTCAAGACGGGAGACCCAAGGACCAGGACAGCCGGACTGAAGTGCCGCATGCGACTAAATCTATCCTTCAAGACCGGAGACCCAAGGACCAGGACAGCCGGACTGAAGTGCCGCATGCGACTAAATCTGTCCTTCAAGACCGGAGACCCGAGGACCAGGACAGCCGGACTGAAGTGCCGCATGCGACTAAATCTGTCCTTCAAGACCGGAGACCCGAGGACCAGGACAGCCGGACTGAAGTGCCGCATGCGACTAAATCTTTCCTTCAAGACCGGAGACCCGAGGACCAGGACAGCCGGACTGAAGTGCCGCATGCGACTAAATCTATCCTTCAAGACCGGAGACCCGAGGACCAGGACAGCCGGACTGAAGTGCCGCATGCGACTAAATCTTTCCTTCAAGACCGGAGACCCGAGGACCAGGACAGCCGGACTGAAGTGCCGCATGCGACTAAATCTGTCCTTCAAGACGGGAGACCCGAGGACCAGGACAGCCGGACTGAAGTGCCGCATGCGACTAAATCTTTCCTTCAAGACTGGAGACGGGACCAGGACAGCCGGACTGAAGTGCCGCATGCGACTAAATCTTTCCTTCAAGACGGGAGACCCGAGGACCAGGACAGCCGGACTGAAGTGCCGCATGCGACTAAATCTATCCTTCAAGACGGGAGACCCGAGGACCGGAAATGGCTCTAGCTCCCGCCGGGATATAAAATAAAAAAATCTAAAATGTCAAAATACTTTAGTTTTAATCGTCCATTAAAAAGTCAAAATTTGATTCCAGCGCACGTTAATACCCCAAATGTTTCTAGTTTTGCGATTTTTAACACTTTTAAGAAGAATAACTTTTTCTTTATGAATTTTTAATATAGTCGAACACATACAAGCCTAGGATTCACAATGTATGTTTCTGGGTCCAAGGAGAAACGACATCAGAGCTCTAAGAAACAAACAAACAAACAAAAAATTATTGAGAAATTATACACTTAATTTTTTTTTTCTGTTGATTCAGCTACATTCTTCATGCCTGGATGTGAATGAAGGTAACTTTTACAAGTCTGAGGTGATTTCATCAAAACCAGTTGAATAGAGTGCATTTTGAAAGGAATTATTAAAGGCCCGAAATAACAGTTATAAAAGTGGAACATTTTGGATCAAGAGGAGAGAGAATGAGGGAGATAGAGACAGACAGAAAGAGAGAGAGAGAGAGAGAGAGAGAGAGAGAGAGAGAGAGAGAGAGAGAGTGGGAGGGAGAGAGAGGGAGAAAGAATGAGAGAGAGAGAGAGAGAGAGAGAGAGAGAGAGAGAGAGAGAGAGAGACAGACAGACAGACAGACAGACAGACAGACAGACAGAGAGGAGTGGGCAAGAGGAGAGAGAATGAGGGAGATAGAGACAGACAGAAAGAGAGAGAGATAGAGAGAGGAGTGGGCAAGAGGAGAGAGAATGAGGGAGATAGAGACAGACAGAAAGAGAGAGAGATAGAGAGAGGAGTGGGCAAGAGGAGAGAGAATGAGGGAGATAGAGACAGACAGAAAGAGAGTGATAGAGAGAGAGAGAGACAGACAGACAAAGAGACAGACAGACAGAGAGAAAGAGAGAGAGACAAAAAGAGAGACAGACAGACAGAAAGAGAGACATAGAGTGAGACAGAAAAAAAGAGAGAGAGAGATAGACACAGAAAGAGAAATACAGAGAGGGAGAGAGACAGAAAGAGAGATATAGAGAGTGAGAAAAAAAGAGAGAGAGAGAGAGAGAGAGACAGAGAGACAGAAAACAAACAGACAGACAGAGAGAAAGAGAGAGAGAGGGAGTCAGAGAGAGAGAAAGAGAGATAGAGAGAAGAGAGAGAGAGAGAGAGAGAGAGAGAGAGAGAGAGAGAGAGAGAGAGAGAGAGAGAGAAAATCAATAGCAATAAAATCATATATATAAAAAAAAGAACTGAAAGAAAATCATAAAGACCAGATATGAACCGATAGCATAGACAGCATAGATTGTTTCACTTGTTTCGTTTCGTTTTTCTCACATACCCACACTCCGTAGACCCTATCATAATAATTATTATTTTCGGCATCAAGAAGCCAAATAGAAGGATCTACAAGGAAAGCAATAGGTCCACTTTGCTTTTTTAAGGGTTTTTGTCTTTGTGTAAGCTGCTGAAACGGGGAAAAACTAACGTCACTAACTGACATAGTGAAATATTAATGCCTGTATTATCCTAGAAGACAAAAATGACATAAGATTTTGCAACTTATGAATGAAACTAGTGGCTTGAGATCGGGTTTTCCCAGTCGCGTGTGAATGAACATGCGTTCAGCAAGCGGAACCAATCAGAATGCGTTGTTGCATGGGCGAGGACATTTTTGCAAGATTTTTCGAGAAGGTGATAGTCGTTAGAGTGTCCTGTCCTGTAGCTTGACACACTTTTTGCATGTGTTATTATTAGAGCTAATGGGGAAAGTACAGGGGCTGTGGGATTATGTCAAAAAATAGATAAATCAACTGAAAGAAATAGCATGTAGATCTAAACCGTACCTGAAACACGCAGATGTCTCTTGCGTAATACACACTAAAGTAACAGCATGTCCACCTTGAGTGAATCACGTAGATCACATTGTGCTCAATACAAAACGATTTGTTTTTTTTTGTTTTTTTTTTGTAAGAGAAAAAAAAGGGGGGGGGGTGTCATAAGTTTCTTCTAAATGACCTTTTGCACTCCTCTGTTAATTATTTTTGTCTCTCTTTTCGTGCATTAAAAAAAAAAAAAAAAAGATATTGTAGCACTTATCCAATTAATAAGAAACACAGTTCGAACCTTTAGGTTTTCTGGTTTTAATGAATTATTAAAGTATCATCCGACTGTGTCGAGATATAAGTCTGAACTGAGAATGTAAGCTCTTGGTCTCCTCAACGCCTCTGTGGTGAGCTCTCTTCACAACCTCGGATGTATACATTCGTCACTGTTTAGTCTTTATCATTATCCAAGATTTAAAAGTCCAAACGCCACAATATCTTTTTTTTTTGTTCCTAATCCAGACTAATGGCGGTACATGTAAGGATTCCTCGAGTAGTGAAGAAGATAAGCAGAAAGTGAATATAGCTAAGTTGTAAAGGCATATGGAATGATACATAGCTGGAAAGAAAATATATCTTTAGATAGATAGATAGATTGGTAAATAAATAGGTAGATATATAGATAGATAGATAGATAGATAGACAGATAGAT
>JAWDGP010007197.1:32500-85507 GCA_033675545.1 Elysia crispata | reverse complement strand
TTCTTAGCAGACAATGAGATTCGCAGCATTCTCTGCAGGAACCGCATTTTTGTTGCCTCCAGTTTCTTTTGTAGCTGTTTTGAAATTGTCCAGGCCTCGCACCCAAACATCTAGATCTAGGTGTTTTTAGATTATATTAGTCAAGTTTCATGTTTTTGCTGTTCTTCGAGTTTTCCAGGCTTGGCTTCTGTATCAAATCCAAATAGAAAGCAAAAACAGCACACTTGGAGGATAATTAGGTCATATAAGGACACAAAAGGACGCGTGTGTGTCTATAAATAGAATAATACAAAGGTCTAAAAAGAAATAGGCACACAATTTTATAATAAAGGGCTAAAAAAGAAAGAACAAAACTATCAATTAAACATTTAAACGTTTCACTTGTAAGCTTCGTCAGTATTATTACAAAATCGTGCTTTCCGTTAAACATTCAACCCAAGAAGAACTAACAGACATTTTTGATTTCCTTCATTGCCACAAATTTTATAACAATATACCTCCTTGCAGACATAAAACTAACTCTCTCTCTCTCTCTCTCTAGAGATTTGGAACTGTCTCTTTATACTTCAGACATTCACACAAGTTGATCCTACGTAGCTAAGCAGTTGATGTTTAAATCTTTTATTACTACGACTTATACTGCCATTACTACTACAGTAAAGTAGCAGTAGTAGTAGTAGTAGTAGTAGTAGTAGTAGTAGTAGTAGTAGCAGCAGCAGCAGCAGCAGCAGAAGCAGCAGCAGTAGTAGTAGTAATAGTAGTAGTAGTAGTAGTAGTAGTAGCAGCAGCAGCAGCAGCAGTAGTAGTGGTAGTAGTAGTAGTAGTAGTAGTAGTAGTAGTAGTAGTAGTAGTAGTAGTAGTAGTAGTGGTGGTGGTGGTGGTGGTGGTGGCGGCGGCGGCGGCGGCAGCAGCAGTAGTAGTAGTAGTAAACTTGTTAAATTGAGGATTAGTACCGAGACAATTTCTTTTTATTTTTAGCATAGTGTACTTTTGTCTTGACTAAAAAATACAATAGATGAGTTATCTGCATGTATTTATGTGTATAGTCCTGTAAAATATATATACAATTTGAAGTAGGTTCTGTACAAGTTCATTGTGAATTTTTTACAATTTTTTAAAAATTGGTAATTTTCAGCAGAATTTATGTCTCCCTTAACAGAATATTGCAACATTGGCAATAGTCCACTTTTGTGAATCTAAATAAACCTTTTTTTTTATTTGATCCCCCTGAAAACTTTTGAGCATATTGTTGGTTTAATGGGGAGCAAGTTCAGAAAGTTTTGAGAGTGCATGTTGAATACTCATTTCACGGCTAGTGCCCAAAAAAGGAATGTTATGCAATTCATGCATAGCGCTAAAATTATTTTAAAAATTCATAACTCTCTTGATAATTGAGCTAAATCCTTAAATTTGGTATCATTTGAATCAGGATCAAGAGATCTTTGAATTTATAAATTAAATAAGGCAATTTAGAGAATTTGAAATTTTGGTTTCGACTACTTACTACTTGTATAATGTGGCCTTGTAAAAAAAAAAAACAACCTATAATTTGAAATGTATCATATATGTTTGTAATAAAAGCCCAAAATCCCATAAATATAATATACCATCTTGGTGGAAACAGTCAATAAAGATAACGCTCAGAAACACCTGAAATTTGTACCATCAAACTGATAGGACACTAAAAGTAAAAACAAAAGTCTGCAAAGATAAAATAATTTTTAAAACAGAAAAAGTCTTTAATAATAAATTGGTGGTTTCCTCAACAAAACCTACCTGCTATGCAAATTTGGTTAAAAAAATGTGGGAGGAAATGGGTTAATGGGACAGGACAGCAAAAACGCTAAGGACTTTTTTTTTACTCAGAGTGTTGTATAAATTTATTAATCATTTTAATTTGTATAAAAAAAAATGACAAAATAAAACAAAACAAATTTTCATCCATCTATGACATAACTATAGCTTTCCGCAGTTCCTCAAATAAAATGACAAATAGATAGCTCTAAAATGTACGTGTACTGCACATTTTTCCCCATGTAATTTTTGGGCACGTAAAACCTAAAGAAAAGTAAGTTTTGTTCAAAATACACTGTACTTACAACAAAAAATATTTACACTATATTTATACATCCGATTCTGGGACTAACGTATGCTCAGTGGGTTGATGTAATGATAGAAAGCAATCCTTGGGTAGCAGATGGGTCGGTCAGTTGGATAGCCTGAGCACAAAAAATAGGTCATTTTTCAATTATTTCATGTTGAGACCCCACATCACTTGGTACTATTTGTTATTTGTCCTGGCCAAAATGTTGGGTGGAATCTGCATGGAAGACTAGCTGCACAGCTGAAGAGATAGTATGACTGTAAAGAGCAACGGAGGCCTCAACCGCTTGATCAAAGAGAAGATTTTTGAAGCTTTGTAAGCCCTTCAGTTTGTCCTCTCTGGCCTTCATGTTCATCAATGGTAGTGTTGGTACACCTGTCTGATGAATGTCTCACCCTAGCCTGATGATGATCTTACTGAAAGATTCCTTTACTTACCCCTGTAAACATTTGAACCTGGATCCTCTTCATGAGAGTAAAATTACATCCAGTGAAAGGGGCGACACCACCCCTAGTGACTTTAACCTCCCTTTAAAAAAATTGTGTTAACCTGCCATCAACCTCATTTATACCACCTCTCATTTTACCCTCATAAGTTTCTTCAGAACTCAGGGAGTCATCACATGGATTTCAATGACCATATTTCTTTCCCTTTGTTCCATGATTAAGATAGCCCCTCTTTTGAACTTTGCGAATTAAATCTCTCCCTACAGTTAAGTTCCCTTCATGAGGTGGACCATAGCCCACTCGGTTTTTTGATCTAGGCATGGGTTTCTATTTTAGGTTAGATAAATCTATAATCCAGTCATCACCAAAATGGAAAAAATAGTGAAAACCTCATAATTCGAATTGTTTGTGAATGGATTGAAACTTCGAATTGAGAAGATTTACAAAAAAAAATGGGCATAACTGAATCCATGGCTAATTGGCCAAGTGTGCACTGTGTTTGCAACATGCAACTCTTCCCCTTACCCTGTCCCAAGTTGCTCCATCAGAATCAGTACTACTACTGACGTTCCTTTCTGAGTGCATCATTTCCCTCATTGATCAGTGATTAGCATTGTTTATTGCTTGAGAGAGTCATGTAATGCCTTACTGAGTGGTGTCAACTTTGAATTAAGAGGATTGAGCCAGAAAGCCTTGGAAATATGAGTCTGATTCTAACAAAGCCAAAGAGAGTAAAAAAACCTATCCTCTCCCAAAATTCGAGTTAAATTTGAATACATGTAACCAGACTTTAATTTTTGAGGTTTCCGCTATAAATTCACCCACTTCCATTTGTAAAAAATTAAACAAACAAACAATATGCATGTAACATAGATCCAATTTTGACCAATCTGCAATTAATATTGACTTGTAGAGATGAGACCTCACACTCCTGCCTATTGTCAACTCACACCCCCAAAGCTATGAAGTCATACTCGGCGAATTGGTACGGGCCAATCTAAACACCCTTACAGCAAGCCAATTACACCATGCTCCTTCCTCTTCCTTGGCAATAACACCTCACTCCTGATTAATAGTGTCCCACTTCCTCACAAGATCCTTCCTGCATGAGGGACGTACAGTGGATATACCCTCCCCTCCCTCATTTCTCTCACAATACTCCGTGAATTGGTATGGTAAAAAACACCCTCACAGCAAGCCAAGAACACTACAGTAGCCAATATTTTTTTTTGTGTGTGTATGTGAAAAGTTACAATAAGTTAATCGATAATTGTGGTGATATGGCTTGCCATAAAGAGTTGATCTCAAGTGTTTTTAATAAAGCTTGAGGATGAAAAAAAAATGGCTTGGAAGGAATATAAACATGAACCCTATTAGTCCATAATCATTTTGTCTCAGTTCAGCTCTGCTTAAAGCTTCCTTGATTGTTTGTTTCTCCATTGTACAAACACAGAGTATATATCACAGTATATGTCTATTTGCTTAAAGAATGTAACAAGGATAAAAAGAATCTAAATGCCTATAGATGATTGCCACACCCCCTCCCCCGCCTCACACACTTTTTTTCATGTAAAAGAAAAGAAAGTTTTTCTTAATTATCGAAAAACATTGCCATTAATCATGACCATAATCTTTATAAGCCTTGATTGATACAGTGCATCACAATCTCAGCCCATGTAAAAAACAAATAAACAATCACAAAACTCTGACCTCTTCAAGAAGTAGCATACAACATACTGAAAGATACCTTATTTATTCACAAATGTTGAATTATAAACAAATAAAACAAAAAAAAAAAATCATTAGAAAAAATGACTTAGTATTCCGCACTTGAAATAGATCGTTGAAGAATACAATTATCACTTCATTGCAGTTATATCCTTCCTTTTCTTTTCTTTCTATTGAGGTGAAAAGTGCATAATTATGCTTGGCATCCGATTCAAATCAGTCATGTATTGTATGTACAAGCATCATGTTCAAAAGTGTTGATATTAAGAAAATTTTTTATTCCTCATTTTCTCAGCATTAAAAATTGCTTGAATTTACCAAGTTATCAGGAAAGGTATTGATTATTCAGATTTTTTTTTCACAGTGGAATCCTCTTGAAGTTAATTTAAGTCATCTCTCACTTGGAGTACCAGATCCACACTGCAGTCTCGTTTTTTTTTTCTTCTTTGTTTAAGTAACTGATTTTCTCAAAAAGCCAACGGCTTGGGGACATATTCGCTTAAAGTCAACACCTAGTGGTGTATGGCAAAAGGTGTAATCCTTAAAAGTGGAGATGCATAGGGATGAGTGGGCGGGATATAGCTCTTTGTTTGTAACCCAATACAGTCAGTGAGTCCCTGTGTATTAATAGAATTCTTTACAAAGCCTAGCAAAGTTAATGTGGTCTTGCAAGGTTGTGAAACTGACAGTAAGAAAGAAGAGTGCATAGGGTGTGGGCGGGATGGAGGCTGGGTGGGTCTACATCTAGACCTAACTTATAGTTGGTTTGCATCATTTGTAGCCAACAGTGCACTGTTTTCTCCCTACTGCCTTAACCAATAGCACTTTTTTCACAGGCTCCTATAATTATTGACATTTTTTTTTTGAATCAGACCACTATTTTTTCGGGTTGAAACTGAACGAAAGTAATGATAGTCCCAAGCCAATTCTAAAGCGGTAAAATATATATATATGTGCGCATATTTTGTGTTTAGTACAATATGATGTTTAAATAAACCTCTTTTCAGACTTAGCCACATAGTATAGTTTTCTCTTTGCCTAAATAGCATGTATAAATTTATCACACTTAAATGAACAGTGTCAAAATGGAGACTGCTCTCACAAGTAACAAAAGGGAGACAACCTGTTTTTATAACATGAATTCTTGGACTTGTTTCCTGGAAATAGATAAAATCAACCTTGCTTAAAGTCAACACTGTTTTGCTCTCAAGGTGTTGACTTTAACTGGATTCCACTGTATAGTTAGAAAAAAAAAGGAATTTGTCTCATTTTAAATGCTTTTACTTCTATTCCATACTTCAAAATCAAAGGACTCACAAGAAAATAAATGAGTCAAACTTCCATTTTGAAAACATTTGTTTGCAACACACAACTTTCAAAGATAAGCATATGAAACAAGTCATTCATGTAATAAAATAAAAGCCTCTACTGAAGTCAGATATTTACCTCTTTAAACTTCTGGCAACAAGTAAAAGCCATCCTACTAAGGGATGAACACACTTTGATCAATTTTTACTGTTTTGAGAATTGTTTAAATCTAGTTTATGAACCTCATTCATCTAAATTGTGATTAGTTCATAAACATCAATTGTCCACAAGCAACATCATCATGATTTTAGTTTCTACAAAATAATTGATGATGAAAAAAAAAATTGTAGTCTTAAACAATGTCTTCTTATGCAATAAAAAAATATAACACTGAGACCATTTATCACTTTTCACATTTTAAAACTAATGCCTATTATGTTTTAAAATTCACTTAGAGAATTCTTCCTACATCTTCTAACAAGTACAGGGGTATATCTCTAATGTAATGGGGGGTTTTTTTGTCTTTTTTTTTTTGCAACTCTGATTAACTAGCTCTTTAATTCCACCAGAATCCTAATCTTTAGAATAGACATTTCAGGGGATTAGTTCAGATTGGATAGTTGGGCTTTTTTTTTTTCAGGGAAATGGATGAGGGTAAGAGGGGGGGTGGGGGGATCCCACATGAACAATAGCACATGCAATGTGAAACATAAGCTGTTGCACTTATGTTACTTCACTTGCACTTCTGTGGTACTTCAAGTGTCTCAAGAGAAGTTTTTCTGCACCTATCCAGCACCAACACAAACATCAAGTCATGCAATTTGAGCTTAAGTAATGAGACAGTTCTCCCATTTGAATTTACAGAATTTGGTAGACAATATTCTCATGTTATCGCCCTGAAAATACTGGTTTCATAGTGAGTTATTCATGACCAACATTTTGTGGTAAGTTTAATCAGAGATTCAGGTTGCGTGACTAGGGGTACATCACAGTCAAACTTAAGAATTGCAAAAAACAATCCTCTTCCTTCCACTATTTATTGTCTTTTACACTATCCACACTATCACCATAAATGAGTATCGTTCTGTGGTAGCTTGACAACCCCCACACCTCCACCAAGTCTGCGGTAGTTCATGCTTCCAACTATCCTCCAGCAGTTTTGCTCTGGGTCATAAATTTCTACAGTCTTCAGATAGGTGGTCCCGTCAAAACCACCAATAGCCATCAGCTGACCATTAACCACTGCTAAACCAACCTGCAGGTGAGAAAGGTAAATAGCATCAATCAGGTGACTTGCATATCTCCTGAAATAAAATAGTTAAGAGAAAATCAGTGTGTATAGTGTATGGTGTTTTTTTCATGTCCTTTGGACAGATTGTTCCATATTTCACTAAGTGAATCTTGTCCTGAGAGAGAGAGTTTTTAATCCTGCCTCATGACTTCATTTTCACTTTAGTTTTACAAATGCAGTTTTATAGACTCATTACTTGGCTATTTTATAGGAGTATTACTATATATGTATATATAGAGAGAGAGGGAAAGAGAGAGAGAGAGAGAGAGAGAGAGAGAGAGAGAGAGAGAGAGAGAGAGAGAGAGAGAGAGAGAGAGAGAGAGAGAGAGAGAGAGAGAGAGAGAGAGAGAGAGAGAGAGAGAGAGAGAGAGAGAGAGAGAGAGAGAGAGAGAGAGAGAGAGAGAGAGATCCGCTCACAAATGGATAAACTAGAGGGGGGAAGAATTCTAGATTAAAGAGAAGAGAAAGAAAGAGGATGACAAAAAAAGAGAACAGAGTTGAAAGAATAGTATGTGTGTAGGTGCTAAACATTAGTAGAGTTTAATTTGTAAATGTATATGTGATGTATCAAAATAAAATAAGCTTTAGGAGACAGTTTTGCCCATTACTTGAGTTGAACTGTCAAGATCAGTAATTTGTCTTACCAGGACTTGGAAAATATTTGAAAGAATTCTTCAATCTGGATTCATAGTTGACTGCAAACTGAGTCAGACAAGATATTCCTCGAATACAAGTTCACGCCTTTGCATTTTCATCATATCTTTTTTTTTAAACTTGATTTGCATTTCGTATCCTATTGAAGATATTGATGGTTTTCTAATACTTTTATGACCTGTGTCATCATGATCTTATAAAAGCGAGAAAAGTTATTTAAAAAATCCTACCAAAGCCTTTATAAAACTTTTTTTGAGACAGTTTGACATCTTGTATCTGAATCAATATAAAGTTTAATTATTAATTAATCAGATGCTTTTTTAGCCTTCAAAATTCAAACTTATGGCTAAAAATTGCTTTGTTTTCAATAAGAGTTGATACAAAAATACTATCTTTGCAAATCTGAATTTAGCTGTGCCGATGAGCCTGAGTGCCTTAGGTCAAAACACTCACAAGGGCATGGTGGAATTCCATGGATAGGCCGGACAATAACTAAATGAGCAATGGTAGAGAGCCGTGTGATCACTATGATAATAATAATCCTTAATATTAAATGGAGCATTAATCAATCAATCAGGTTCCCTGCTCTTTAGCATGGGCAATCATGACTTCCCACACATTTCCATCCCTTGCTTTTAGAACATCTGTCCGTCATCTTACATTAAGCCACCTCCTTTACTCGCTATTTTCCACTGCTGCTTTTTCCTTTGATCAATCAAGTTGTCACAATATGTTCCACTTTCTCTTTCCTATCACATAGCCAAAAAAGGTTATCTTGTGTTTACTTACTCTATTAATGAGTGATCTTGTAGTGTCAGCTTCTCATAGCTCTGTTTCATTTGATTTCTTTGTCGTCCATCGCAGCATTCTCCGTAGAGACCACATTTTTGTTGCGTCCAATTTCTTTTGTTGCAATTTAGTCCAGGCTTTGCATCCATACATCAGGATGGGTTCTATATAGCACTCCAGGGCTCTTCTTCTTGTGTGGATAGAGATGTATATATTTGTTAGGACTGATTTCATTCTCTTCAAACTCAATTTTGCCTGCATTATTCTCGGTGCAATTTCAGAGTTATTGTGTCCATGTCTTGATATTAAAGTATCCAAGTATTTGAATTGTTCTCTTTGCTTGAGTTTATGCCTTTTGATAAATACTTTGATTTATGGACACTCATTGTTTCTGGTGACGATCATTATTTTTCTTTTAGGTATTTCCAATCTTTTCTTTCTGTTTTCTTCTTACACAATGTTTGGTAATAATTGCAAGTCTTCTTTATTTTCTGCCATACTTTACCACGTGTGGATGAAAGGAAATAAACTCAAAACCACAACCAAAATACAACTTTATAAGTCCCTTGTGAAATCCATACTACTATACAACTGTAGCACATAGGCACTGACTCTCACCGAAGAAGAGAGAAAATAAACGCTTTCCACCGAAAACAACTGAAAAAGGTCCTAAACATTAAATTTCCAGTAAAAATCACAAATAAGTCACTGTATAAAAAATGCCAGGAAAAGCCCCTCTCGCTGCAAATTCTAAAAGCCCGGTGGAACCTCTTTGGGCATATTCTTCGAAGAGACAGCGACATCCCTGCCAACAGAGCAACAAGAGCCTACTTCATCCAATATGGCCACAAACTAAGAGGACGGCCGACAACAACTCTCCCAATCGTACTGAACAGAGATCTAGGACTAATTGACCATTTTAGACTCCATTCAACCGATGATCTGGTCAAAATCACTGAGCTCGCAAAGGACAGGAAACAGTGGAGAGAACTCTCTGCGAGGATAGAGAAAGCTGCCGAAGCGTCACAGACGGTGAACTGGGATGCGACACGGCAATAAGTCAAGTAAGTCATATACAGAATCATCAATGTATTTCAAGATGTTTACGTAGTGCCCTCATAATTTAATTATCCTACGAGTTTTTATAATTATTTTTGTCTGAAAAGAGAAAATGTCCGAGGGAAGTACATAGCCTTGTCTGACAGCAAGCTTTATTTTTTTATGAGAACTATTTCCAATTAACTTGCATTGCTGCTGTCTATTCCAAGATTATATTTTTCATCACTTGTAGATCTTTTCCAGTTATCTTCCACTGTGTTATTTGGATGCTTATGTCATCATGGTGTACTCTGTCAAATGCCTTCTCGTAGTTCAAGAGCACAGATATACCTTTTTTTGTACTTTCAGAACTTGACCAATCATAGTTCAAAGGATGTAGATAGCTTTTGTTGTATCTTTTCAGTCATCAATTCCTTCTTACTGCTGTCAGCATCTCATCTTTCATGATAGGTGACCCAGCAAAATTGGGTTTCATTACATTGGAATTATTTCTGTGGTCTTCAAAAAATTAACTCTGCCCATCTACCTAGGATTTATTCTTTTTCCATATTGATGTGACCATTTCGTGTTTAAAACATATGTGAGTTGTTAATTCAAGCATAGATACGAGAAATAAATCCAAAGCTAGGCCTCAAGCCAAATCTGCAAAAAATTTTCTTGAAAAGCTAAGAATACAATCAATTGTTTCCCTTGGATATTTTAAAGAGTACCATAAATATAAGTTTTTATGTCACTTTAGTTAAATAATCCTTCATTTTAATATGTATGCAAGAAGGTTTCGTTACATTCATATGTATTCCTCTGCAAAGTCTCTTTCTAGGAGTTAAAAGAAAAAAAAAGGTTTGTAACCAAAAAGTACAAGAAGACCTTAGGAAAGAAGTGCTTACCCCACTTCGTCTAGAGGTCATGGCAACAACTGGTTCCCATGCGTTTTTCTGAGGACTGTATCGCTCCGCACTGCTAAGCTCTGTTGTGTCATCCCTTCCTCCAACAGCATAAATTGTATTCTGGAAAACTGCCACTCCAAGATGCTTGCGTCGTGTACCCATAGGTGCCACCGGGGTCCATCGGTTGCTGCGTGGGTCAAATCTTTCAACTGCAAAGTTCCAGGACTAAAACTGTTTTGATCACACATACGCTTACATTTCAAGCAGTTTTCTTTGTTTTTCTCTTTTTTTTTTCCTTTTTGAGTATGAGAATTATTTTTCTTGAGGCCTAAAAATTTGGTTTTATATCATATTAGGCTGGTTGGCATATTAGTGATGCCAACTTTTTTTTTTCTTTTTATTCTAAAAAAACGGATTTCAGTTTGATGCACTAGGGAAATGGATATGTTAAGAGTTGCTATGCAGCTTTTTAGGACAATAGAAAAAGAAAAAAGTGATATTCTGAACAACAAGTCAAGTTTGCATGTCAAGAGAGATTAAAGGAATCTTACAAAATTCGATATAAACTCAATTTCTGAAATAGAGAGTTGGAAGTGTCAATTATCAAAAAAATTTCATCAGTGGACTGAAATCATAATAGTAATTTTGTGCTTCTTTGCTCTCCATTTTTTTCAGTTTAAAAAAAAAAAATCACTTTTAAAGATTTGCAGAAGGTAGTAAACCAATGTTGTAGCAACTCAGTTGATAAAATATAAATGGTTTTGCCATCTTTGTGAGTTAAATTTGTATTTAGCACGCACAATTTCCATACTCTGTAACTACTTCAAACACCCAAACACATCACTTACATACACACCTTAAAGTTGCTTCAGCTTATGTGATTTAAGCCTATCATCCATGCAGTATTTTAACTTTAAATTAAATTTAAACAGTTATATCAAAACTAAGTTATATTGTAGTTTTCAACAACAATAAAGAGAGTCAAAATCTAGTTCCAGCCTTGAAATACAAGACTGTAGAGGATTAATTCCGCTGTACTTTATCAGTTACAAGAACATTTGTAACATTTTATGCACTTAACCAAATTTAAAGATGGTACGAATGACTACACAATATATATTTTCTAAGTATAGGTTTGGTTCTTTCTTTTTCCTGCATCAAAAAATCAAATTGAACCCTTAATAAAAATGGAAACTCCATTGTTTAAATCATGGGCTTGGACAAAAGAACTGTGAAGCACTGATAGACGGTACGGCAAAGTATTTCCGACCTAAACAATAAGATAAAGGTTGAAACTGTGAGTGGCACAGAGTGTAACACATTAGAGCTCTTCTAGAAATGACTTTTGGGTCTGTTTAATCGTTCATTAGGTATTCTTTTTTTGAGGTGGGCAAATATTTATCAAACTTACCAGTGTTGAGAGGACAAGTGCCATCACTGCCACCTACTGCATATAGAAAGCCCTGCAGCACAGCGACCCCAACACCAAGCCTTCTGGTGCTCATGGAGGCAACCTTCTGCCACTTGTTGTTCTGTGGATCAAACCTGCCAGGACACACAGCAAACACAAAAACTGATATGTATTGAGGATCATCATAAGCAATCAATAATTGACAAAGAATTGCGGACGATGAATGATATTGAAGAGGGAAAGAAAATAAAATCTTAAATCCTCTCTAGGAAACTTAACAAGGAAAATAAAGAAAGACTGAGTTTAATGCTTAGGTTCAAACTGGTGAGATACATAAAATAAATATAAATCGAGACCAAGAAATGACAAGAGCCATGTCACGCTAATTCTGCCTAAAAATGTGTCTGCTAAATGGACTTAGAAACTAGATAAGTTGTAAGTACTTTTCAATATATAAAGCATGATTATTTCCTAATTCAGAGAATTATATAGGTTTTTTTTCCCACCTGTCAACAATAGTGACCTTTTAGTTTCAAAATGAGTTAATATAGATATACTTCAATATCTCAAGAAAGGAAGTTTCAGATCGTATGTCATTAATATGGAAATTTAGAGTCTTTCAACTTGTTGATCGGTTAATGCAAACATCTTTTAGGTTTCCTCTGGAGCTAAAGCTTAGGTTAGACCTCATAAGATGTCTTTCTTTGGCAGCTTTATCTAATTACTAAAGAATCACTGTGCATCTATGTAGAAAACTTTATGAAGAATACTAAGTGATGGCAAGGGTCAAGAAAAGGTTAAAGTTTTTAAAAGAGTGGTTGTGAAGGAAAAAAAAAAGAATTCAGACAACATAAAAATATTTTATTTAAAAAAGAAAGACATTTGTGGTAAAAAAAACAAAAAGGACTATTCCAGTTCTTTTAAACCCTTAACTGAGACCCATGCTTTAAATGACCTATAGTAGATCTAGATTTGGGCTCTGGCTACTCAGTAAACAGTAACTTGAAAGTAATTATGATACATGTAGTAATATTTAAGTGGGTGAGAATTATACCTATAGTTTTTACCTTCTACTATAAGGCAGATTTTAAAAGACTTTTTTTTAGCCCACTTTCACAAAAACCTTGAGGTCAATTGTTGTTGGACCTCACCCAATTTCAATAATTTAGAAGTATAGATCATAATTCATAATTGAAACTTGTCACTTATACATTACTATCTGCAGATATTTAAAATTGAAACTATATCATGAAATCAAACATTTTATACTGAGTAAGTGGTATCCTTCTTAGAAATCACTTCGTCTATAAACCCACTACTTCTGTGAAATTCAATTTGTCCTCTTTCAGAAACTGCTGTTGGTATTAAGATCTGCCTAGGAACCCCTTTTAAAAAAGCGAGTATGAAAAAGTTGTGTCCTCCTAAGTTATTTTGTTTGTTTACTGACTAAGACTGTCAGGGTTTGTTTACTGTAAGTCTGTGCCTATGGGGAGGAGGGTTAGGGGCGGAGGGTCAAGAGAAGTGGCAATAGTAGGTTCAGACAATGTGGGGAAGGATCAAAGACATAATTTATTCCGTCATCACTGTCTTGTGCTGAGTCAAGGCACCTGTCAGTTTACTAGGGGGAAGTCAAGAGTTTAACAAAGAGTTGATATCAGGGGCTATATGTTATGCCCTTGCCTTCCTTTACTTCTATGGACAGAGGCACATCTGTAGCTTATCTAGACTGATGCTCTGCATGAAGAAGAACTGAAGAGTGCAATTCTTGCAAAAAGACTCTTGAAAGTTTGAGACATTATTCCTCTAAATCCGCTCTCAGACTGAGAATCAGAGGTGTACATCAATCACCATATTACCCTAATTGACTCAATTTAAGCAAGAGTGAGTATCCAATTTCTTACCGCACAAGAAGAAGAGCCCTGAAGTGTAATATTGAACCATAAAATGTATGGATGCAGACCTGCTACAAAACAAATTGGAAGCAACAGGAATGTGGTTTCTACCTAATTGACCAAGCCAACTTAACTACCACAATGTTGTCATGTCAGGCTGAAGACACACAGATGCTTTTAGGCAACTATTTCGTGTTCATAATTAAATCATATAACAGATCTGCACTAAGGATATAACTTCCTCTTAAGGTCTCAAGCTATCAAAAGCGGTGATGATTTTTAATCATTATCAAGACTATTATACGTTACCGGATTGGAAAACGTAAATAGATGGAATCTTCCTTGCATAGAGCCCCTCAAGATCCTTTCATTTTTACTCTGTAAGCTCTTTTATTGTCAACGTAAATCTAAGAGCATGATGTAAATATGGGTAATAAGGAAAATATAGACAAGCCATTTTTAAATAGCAGCTACTCTATAGGATTAGGTTGAGATAGACAGCCTTTAAAATTAACCTTGAATCTAACTCTAACATACCTCTCCACATAGTTAAGACATGACACTCCATCCTGACCTCCAACAGCATAGAGAAAATCTCCCAAGACAGCCACTCCAACTGAAGTTCTGCATGATGAAGTTGGAGCTACATCACTGCTCCATTGGTTAGTGTGAGGATCATATCTGTAAGTGACACGTTTAAAAAAAATGTTTAAAATCATGATCTGTTTAAGGAAAAAAACAATAAAAAAAACCGTCCACGATAGACAATGCCACTTGCATAGGCTATGAATTCATCTAACTGGTAAAAATAGAAAAAAAATTAGATGATGGTTACCATATGCACTTTTTAATTTGTCACAAGTTTTTCAAAACAGGATAAAAATGGCATCCATGATTGCAGCAAAAATATTTTCTTAAGACTACTATTATTATTTAGTAGACTTACAGAAATTTTAACACAAAAAAATTGTTGCTGCCGTGATAAGATCGGATAAGCGGCAAAAATTTCAAAAAAGTTTTTATTTTTGTGAAACTTAATCTAAACATCATGTTTTATATTCTGATTAAGAGATTTGCTTAATCTCAAATTATAAACACTTTTTTTTTACAGAATGATAATCAGGTAACTCCAATGACCCATGATAATATCGCATAACAGTCACTGCTGTAGCTTATCTGATCTTATCTCGGGGAGCGTCACTGTAGGTGACGTTTAGCCGACAGTAGGTAAGCGCATCAAAGAGAACACTGCCACCTATTATCAACGTGACTGACCAGCGTCAGTCATTATTATGTTATTGAGATGGAAGTATTATTATAAATTAAAGAAGGAGGCAAGAAAGAGGAATGAAACGAAGAAGAAGAAAAAAGAGAAAGGGAAAGAAAGAAAGAACGAAAGGAAGGAAGGAAAGAAAGAAAGAGGAGGATGAGGATGAGGACGAGAAGAAGAAGAAGAAGGAGATGAGGAAGAAAAAAGTTGAAACAAGATGAGGAGGAGATAGCATTTTAAAAAGCAAGAAAAGATAAAGAATAATTAACAACTTTCGGTCACCTTTCTTAAGGTTGAGAATTAACTTAAGTCAAGGTGAGGCGCTAAGGAGCAATAATTCTGTCTGTCTCACACAAATCTGTCTTTTAACTTGAAATAGGTGTGACTTCTTTAAAAAATTTTTTCTCTTTGATGATGCCATTTTGCTATCTTTTGTTCCAAAGTTACCCGATTTTTCTCATCTTTCTTGAGAGATGGGGATTAACTTAGTATAGTAAGTAAAGGAGAGGTGCCAAAGAGTATTAGTCCTGTTTGTCAAATCAGAAATGTGTATTTGAACTTAGGCCCTGATGTGCCTATGTAAACATCAGTTTATGCGGAATGCGTCAGTCATTCTCCTGATATTGAGAGGTTGTTAACAAAATTTCTGTGTTCGAAAATTAGATTAATACGAAAATGAATAACTAAAGCAGAGCAGCCAAAATTTTGCAGTTATCCATGTCACAGAACAAAACCAACCAGCAAGCATCTGCAAAGACTGATACCGACATTGATGTGTCTAGACAGAACATCACCAACATGTTAGAGAACGTTGTGCTGAACAACACAGAGAATATTAGAATAGACCTGGATGCTTTTGATAAAATCTCCAGTGTTGACTTAGACTCTTCATATTCTCAACTCCAGTTACAGCCTCAACTGAAATCAACACACAAAATTATGAGGTGCTATATAACATCTATATTAACTACATATGCATTCAAAAGTAACCAGAACAGCGTCCATAGCAGCAACAGCAGCACCTACCAGCACAACTTCATCAAACCAAGTGTTGATGACTGCAGTAATGCCAGAGGCTCAGACAACATCATCAACCCAAGTGCTCAATCTTGCAGCAACGTTGGAGTCTCAGACAACATCTTCAACTCGAGTACTGACTCCAGCAACAATGTCAGAGGCTCAAACAACATAATCAACCTAAATCCTCAATGCTGCTGCAACATCAGAGGCTCCGACAACATCATCAACCCAAGTACTGATGTGTGCAGCAACGTCAGAGGCTCAGACAACTTCATCAAGCCAAGTGCTCAATCTTGCAGCAACGTTGGAGTCTCAGACAACATCTTCAACTCGAGTACTGACTCCAGCAACAATGTCAGAGGCTCAAACAACATAATCAACCTAAATGCTCAATGCTGCTGCAACATCAGAGGCTCCGACAACATCATTAACCCAAGTACTAATGTGTGCAGCAACGTCAGAGGCTCAGACAACTTCATCAAGCCAAGTGCTCAATCTTGCAGCAACGTTGGAGTCTCAGACAACATCTTCAACTCGAGTACTGACTCCAGCAACAATGTCAGAGGCTCAAACAACATAATCAACCTAAATGCTCAATGCTGCTGCAACATCAGAGGCTCCGACAACATCATCAACCCAAGTACTGATGTGTACAGCAACGTCAGTGGCTCAGACATCATCATCAATCTAAGTGCTCAATCCTGCAGCAACATCAGAGGCTCTGACAGCATCATCACCTCAAGTGTTTTCACGAACAGCATCAAAAGAGATTGACAAAGAGAGCTTGAAATAGTGTAAAATAAAGAAACATGGATCTAGCCAGTGGAAACAAAATGTTATGAAACGCCATCGAGAACTTGGTCTTCGAATATACAATGCAGAAGAGCAAAATGGCAACAGCGAAGTCCATGGCTGCCAATGTCACTGCAATAGTAAAGGAAAGGGCTGTAGCCTATTTTCAGAGAATGACTAAATCCTAATCTTCAAGCATATGTGGAGACTCTGCTGGAGTGAAAAAAGGAATTTTATTTATGGCTTGACTGTGAAAGAAGAAGTAAACCATAAACGGAGTGTGAATGGCCAAAAAAAAAAGAGCTGCACATTTAGAAACCACCTAAAGATGAACCAACTGAAAAAAACCAGCCTGCCTGAAGATATTTCTAAGCACCACTAGTTTTACCCACCATTTCGCAATGTCTATGTTCAGCGCAGAAAAAAGATCAGGAAGTCTCTGAAAATGGGAAAGGGCCTGAAAGCTCCACATCTTCATTCCTTTTTAACACACCAATAGCTAACTTATTGTTAAAATATTGCTTTGCAAGGACCAAATTCTGTTAATTTTTAACCTTTAATCATTGACCTACTTTTCATTGCTGCACAGCTGTCTAACCAGGAGCATTACCAAGAATTAACAGTCCATGCAACAAAGTTATTCAAAATGAAGAATATAAAACTGTGAAAACTCGATAACTGATTTTCCTCACACCTTTCGATGCTGTTGAGATAGGATTGTCCATCATGTCCTCCGACTGCATACAGAAGGTCACTGAGAACAGCCACGCCCACACCACACCTGCGCTTACTCATTGGTGCAACAAGACGCCACTCATTGCTGCCTGGATCGTACTTCTCCACACTAGAGATTGCATCGCCACTACACCAGCCACCCACTGTGAACGAGAAATAAAATAAAAAAAGATAATCAGTGGTCTTTACAAAGAGAATAAATAAAATGAACAAATTTCAATTGTTTAATTTAACAAATTCAAAATGCTCACAGTGACTTCTCTGAGCACATAAAGTAAGATTTCCCTCGCATTACTTTTTTTTCTATGCAATTAATTTAAGTTGTTAGGTTAAAAAAGCCTTCTTCTTATATCTTTAATTGGGTTTCCACAAAATAGGTGGAATCCGTGGGGTCAACTGTGATTTGTGTTCAAATTTTCACCGGCCTGCAGTCTCTGTCATAAATAATAATTAAGCGTTAATGGTTCAAAGAAGGTCAGGCTGAATGTTCAGCCCTTACACATTTTCATGTCACTAAATCTGGCCCTCTTTGCAAAAAGAGATGTATGGCAACTTTATCAGATACAAGCATGATTGCCCATCCAAATGAACAGATGGAGATGACAACTACATTGAAGAAATGCAAACTTCAGAAAAATATGACTATTGTTCTTCAGAGCAACTGCACTAAAGAAAATCAAACTTTACAACAATGAAGAGTTGGGAAGATTATTGCCATAAAGAAAAGCAAAATTTACAACAATAACATATATATCTCCCCCCGAGTCAACCAACTATATCAAAAAAAAAGCAAACTTCACAAGAACAGATATATCTCCTCCAGAGTCACTCAATGTACAGTTTTAAAATATTTCAATCCTTGAGACATTGGAATTCTTCTCATTTTGTCATGTAGACATTCTGTATATGGGGAGATCTCAAGCAAAAAAGTAGCCCTCTGTTCAGTTTATCTCTCCACCTAGACCCTAATGTGCTGCTGATGACCCATTACAGATACAATGTAGCACGCTACCTGATGTAGTGAAAAGGTGCTCTCTAAAAATAAAATAAAAATATGCAACAGCTCAGACAAAATCACGCAGATAAAGATGCAGGGCCCTGATTTTTTAAAATTTATTGGGTTACCCTGGATTGCTAAAGCTTATACCTATTCTCGATCTAGATCTAGTCAAAATCTTTATAACTCATATGCAAGATAAATTTGGAGTGGCAAGTTAATAAAATAGCTTAACTTGAATATTTCTACGGTTCCTTGTTGATAATTAATGGATCTGGTCAATATCTTAGATATTAAATAGTACAGAAGTGCAAAATGCCTGCAAAAGAAGCAGAAGGGGTGTTGACCATTCCCAACTGAAGAAAAGGCAATCAATGATGCTTCCATGACACTTTTCTCTTCATAGGTCAAATTTTGTTTAATTTTTTAATTTTTCCAATTTTTAATCCATTAAAGTAAAACAATATGTTTTTTTATATCTATATTTCTATTATAGAAAAAAACTTGTTTTGAAAATCATCAGCTTTGAACATGCCTGCTCAGAGGCACTAAGCTAAAAAATCATTTAGTTGCAGGCCCAATGCAATGCGCTCAGCCAGCAGCCTCTAGTGGTTGTATCTCTACCAGTAGTTAATCCGTTTTTTTGTGTCATTTATTTAACATTTTGTTGCCTCATACCCAATATCATTTTTGTTTTTAAAGGCTACTTTTTTGGACCAAACATGGCAACGAAAATCCTCAGAATTCTGAATCTTTAGGATTTTCTTTGGTCTGCCTGGGCTGACCATGCGCATCCCCATGGGACTATGATAACCAGCAATAAAACTGTCCGGGGGCAATTAATGACCTCGTCGACCGTCAGAGCAGGGGCAGATCACTGAAAGCGGTACAAGACTTGAAATTTAGCTGTTCCCAAAACCCATTTTAGTCATGATCTTATCGGTTTTTGTTGGATATTTGTATTTCACAGTATTCATCAAGTTTTCACCTTTATTCAGATTATCTTTTATGTGAAATGCGTTAAAATTAAGGTCTCTAGAGCTCTTTTTAAAAATGTATGTAAACATTTGAAATTGTGGTAGATTACATTTTAAATGGGTCATAACTAGTGAATCGCACCTACGATTTTAATGCTTGTTTTTTTAAAACCCGAAGAAAACCTTTGAGAATGAATTATAGCAAAAAATATGCTTGCCAAGCAAACACGAAAAAAGTTATGATGCTTCAAGTCAGCTCTAGCACATAATTGGCAGAAATCATAACCATACCTTATTAATTTTTACCAATATCATTGGTCTATGAATTATTGAATATTTTAAGTTTCATCCTGTTAATGTAAGAGATTTTTAGTTTGCAATTAAGCTTCTCATATTTTTTTTTAAAAGCATGTATTCTAAAACCCTCAAAACAGAACTAATCTTTTTCCTCGATACCAAGAATAGACAAAAGAAATTATCTACATCGCTGGAAAAATATACAATAGCCCATATGTTTAGGGTAGAAGGTAAAGACTACAAATTGAATGAACACATCAGACATGTCCTTAAATATTTAGTTATATAGCTCTGCCGAACAAGATAAGATAGACAAGGCAAAACTGGAAATGAAGTCATACATTACTTACAGACAGACATTTCTACACAGCATTACCCCTAAGCATCACATTAGTGACATACACTGCATAGATTTTATTAAAAAAATCAACCTTGAATTGGTATTTCATGGAGAGCAAGGTGGGAAATGTTGCATTCGACAATAGCAAAGAAAGAGAGACAGACTTCAAGTATTCAGAGAGAAAGTAAGAAAATATATTCATCTGCCTTACAAAATGTGCCAGGACTTAAAAGAGGAGGGGGTGTACTGTAGTAAAAACCCTGTTCAGAATTTATAAGCAAGTATAGTGGAATGATAGCACGAAGGCAAACTACTTATCTTATTTAGTTCTGATTGTCTAACTTGTTACTGTTAGAAAACAATCCCTGTAATTCGTGGGTGGCATAAATTGCCAATATCAAGCAATCCTGCACCATTAACACGCCTGTTATCAAGAAACAAGAAACACTCCACTCCAGTTACCCCTCTGTGTCCCAGTAGCTGTCAGCTCTCTAGATAACCAGATGGACTATAAGTCCTGCGGCGGAACAGTCCCTGTTTAGGAGTGAGTAATTTTTATGGCATCTGTTCTTCAAATACTGCTCTCTCTTTATACAGAGTTTTCTTCCGCGAGAGAAAAATTATACTCATTTAAAAACAGCTAAAAATTTTCGGAAAATTTTATGCAAAAAGCCTTTTAAAGTAAGACTATTGCTATTAAGTGTAGAGACTTATTTCAACATTATTGGTATCATTGCAAACTTTAAATTCTCTACTTTTCATTTATAGCTTTTTCTTTTGAACTTCATTTCCTCATATAAATATTTAGAGGCTTTTAATTATGGTTAAATCCGAAAGAAATTCATTCAAAATCAGCTGCCAGCGCAGATAAATTTTTGGGCCAGCAGCGCCCGTCATGACCAAAATTTTACCTCATGAGCGTCGTTAATGGGTGTTTGCCGAGCACAGCAACAGGTAACCTAAAGATCGAGTAGTTCGTCGCCGTGCAAAATACAGCTTTTTTTCTTCTTAAAAACTTGATGTTTTTTTCTTCTAACAGTATTTGTTTTCATCCTATGAGTTTTTGCACTTCACAATAGGACAATAAAAGGTTTTTTATCGAAAAAATAAATTAATTAAAATTAATCGGAACTATTGATTTGCCTGAAACTTCACCCATTTTATCAACAAGTAGTGGTCGTATCAGTTTAGCAAAGACAAATTAGTTTCATGGTTTTTCTTACTTGGGTGCCTCGTTTAAAGCATGCCCTTTTCTGACTATGAAATATAAAACACATATCTAAATATGAAACATGTTCATTTTTTTTTTTAAATCTTCTTTCTTTGTAGATAATGGGGCACATCGTTCTCATATCTAATGTTTAAATAGACTGTGCCAATTTGCGAAGGTGCAAAGGACAAACTAGAAAGTGTATAAATAAGTCAGGACTTGTCCAAACCTCTCAAAAACTATAGTTATACACCTTCCACCGTTACCATAGACTGTGCTAATGGTGACAAACTACAAACCCAACAGCTACGAGTATAAGCTACAGATGCGTTGACAGATTCACTCATTGATATTGCTTCCCGTGAAAATAAACAGAAATAGAAAAATTGGAGTGGCATCGGACAAAAGATTTTAGTAAAGAGTGGAAAAAAAGAAAGGGTAGTACGAGGCACAAAACTCGCTCTTGACTTGTGATAGGCTTTCGATCTAACATGGCATAAATAAGTGGGAAAAAATTAGGGGGTTTGTATCCTGAGAGAACAAAAAGAGAGAAATTTATGCAGAGGAAGTAAGAATGAATGTAATATTAGAGACATGCAATAAAGACAGCCTCTGAGGCAGGAACAATTTTGAAAAAAGAACCTGTATTGCTGGTTCCTGATCTCAGTAAATTTATATATCCTTGAAACACATAAAAAAGAGAGATGGTTATCATGGCAGTACAATAGTGGAATTCCAAATGATTATGTGTGAAGTGGAGGATGGAGATTAATGAGCATAGGTTAGATTTCTAGGATTTGGACATTAAATGGTTATATATTTAAAATTTCTTCATTAAACCATCCAGATGAAAGTGTTTTTGAAAGTGCTACTTATCTGTGTAAGCTTATGAAAGTTTTTGAAAAAATTATCGTTCCGTTTCTTTTTTTAATGAATTTTTTTGAAGACTCTAATTACCTACTCTCTGAATATAAATTGAGAAATGTACTTACTAATAGAAAATGAACATGTGAACATAATCTTATGAAATTTATATATCCGTTCAGCTCATTTTTCCATCTTTATAAAAATCAAGTTGTAAGGCACTTGAGCTTAAAACAATACCACTGTTTTTGTTTTAATTGAAGCATCTCTGAGGTTATATTTGTGTTCGCATTGATCAATGGTCGTTTCGGTAGGATGGCCTCAGTGCCTGAGTCATGACCTGGTAAACCTTATCAGGCTAGCGCTGAACTAAGTGATACGCTAACAAACAGCCATCTGAAAGTAGTAAATCATTAAGAAGAATCTTTTAAATGTTATTTGGTCCATCATAACAAATTTGACATGAACATTTGATCATTCAACTACGATAAATATATAATGAACTTTTATGAGGATTTTTAAGCCAAAATCTATAACTTTTTAAAAAAATTTTCAGTACTGCATAGGACACTGATCTCAACAGATTAAAATCCAGTTGGCTTTTATAATATAGATGAAGAGGAATTATATCCATTTCCTCATGTTACTAGGTTTCCATGTATACAAGCACTCAGTTTATCAAGACTTCTCTCACATGTTTGCAACATACTACAAGAATTTAGCACACACCTGCAAAGAGCACCTGGCCACATTTTATAGGTTTTCTAGGTCTTGTTCTAGGCCCTTGCATCAGAGGGCGCTCCTGAGGGAGAAGCAAATAATTCTTGGCCTCGTCCACAAGATCTCTGCATGCCTCATCACTTCTGATTAATAAGTCAGCTCCAACTGTGCCAACAAGAAACTTAGGGGTCATAAGAGGTAGGCGCACATGTTGCAAAACCTGTTATGAAGAGAAAAATGTACAAAAAATCTTTTTTTTTGACCAACAGCATATAAAAAAATTGCATGTTAGCAGCATGTATTGTTACAACACAACTATGCCAAACCAAAGGGACGTTTTATTTCTGGCCCTCAAAGAGCAACAGTAAGAAAATCTCTGTTGTGGTAAAAATAACAAGAATTCACAAAAGAATCATTCATTTAATGTTTACCGTGGGAAGATGCTGCCTCCTCTCCTGTACATTGTATTTGACCCATCCCATAATTGCGTTGTACACCTGCTCTTCTGTACGGACATTCAGTTCTTCACTACAGATAATGTCCACCAGCTGGTTAACTGGCAACAGCATAAATTCTTCACTTTCCATCACCTGAGAAAGAAAATAGATTTCAGCAATCACTTGTTTTCTGCGACGTTAGTACCTAACTTTGTGCAATAGTTATGGCTTTGGCCTCAGTGGATAAAATACAATTAAGGCCCACATTTGGCTCAAAAATCTTAATTTTAATCTCCTGATTGATGTAGAGAGAGTTATACTGCAGTTTTGCTGCAACAAAACCAAAGATTGCATGCCCAGCTAGCTATTTCAAGTTTTTGTATCCTGAACACATATTTCCACGATGAGAATAATGTTTTGTTTAGAACAGAGCTTAATTTAGTCTCTTGGCTCAACCTTCAAGATTTGGATTTCTCGATCTTGGCAAAGACCTACTTAACTGTCTTTGAAAGGCTGTTAAAAACCATGCAAAGCAGCCCTTTCGTTTCCTGCTAGGCATACTTCAGATACCTGCTAGTAGTGGACAGATTGGTAATTAAATAACCTGTCAGGCACTGCACAGCAAAACTATATCGTGCCAGTGCAGTGTCTGTTAGTACAGTCTGGCTCCTATGAATCTCAAGATTTAAGCATTTCACCTGAAGTTATGTAGCGAAATCTCTAATCGAAATATTTAAAAATCTGCTTGGATTTATTTTTAAGTCCAGATTTTCATCAATGAATTTGCAATGATTTTTTTCAAGATAAATGAAATTCTTGAAAATGTTCCTAAATGTCCATGGCTTATTTAAAAAAAAAACCACCAATAATCATAATTATGATAATGCTCATATTTCAAAAAGAAAATATTTTAAAGGAAATAAGAAAACTCTTACTTCAAAACCATTTGAATTCACTGATGAGATTCATATGGATGCATTATAAAATTTTGGGCTTAGTTGAGCTATTTAGTGATATTTGTGAATAAAAAAAACCTAGGGAATTTTTTGCAATTTTATTGTACTTCCTATTTTGGCTTGCAAGGAAATTAATCTAGTATACAATATATAATTCCCAGTCCACCAGAACTTTCATTGTAAAAAATACATACCCTCTTAAATAGACAAAATTTATGAATGTGTATTCAGAACAACAGCCGTTTGGCTTTTCATTGCCAATCATAATTCATATTACTCTAGATCTGTGTACGGTCAATTAAACTGAATGTCGCAGTGGAGCTTTGTGAATAGTTGTGAAGCACGGAAAAAAAAATAGGTAGAGTGCAGCTCTATAAAATAAAATAAAACACTTTAGCTTTCTTTAGGCTTTACGGCTTCGTCAGACATAAAAACAAGAGCAACAAACCACACAAGCATATATATATAAAGTTGAAATTCAAACTATGAAAAAAAAAAAAAAAAAATATATATATATATATGTGTGTGTGTGTATGAAAAAGGTTATATATAGGAAGATCTGCCCCCCAAAAAATTAAATATATAATGTGGAAGTATACACACACAAAAAAAATGGTCACAAATAAATATATATATATATATATATATATAATAACAACTACATTAAGAAAAGAGTCACAGAAAAAAAAATTAAAAATTTTTTCCTCAAAAATTGACCAAACAAGTATTTATAAAAAAATTAAGAAATAAATAAATAAATAAATATAACTCCAAAAAGATAAGTATGCTGAAGAGATAAGAATTTGAAAATATACTCGAAAGGAAATGGCTCTATCTATCTATCTTTCTCTTTCTCTTGTACTCCTAATCTCCAACTGTCATTTTCTTTCAAATATATTTTCCTTAACCCTACTAGTGCCCACAAATTGTATTTAAGCTTTGCCCTGACGATAACCTGGGTGCTGCGATGCCATTAAATGTATGGGCTGAGGTTCCAAACCAGGTGCTGCGGTGCCATTATTATTAATGGTTGACTGGCGAGCCTGTTTGAAATGTCATTATCTTCTAAACGCCCCATCTCACATACTAAGTAGACTTTATATATTTTTCAAGAATATCAACCAATGAAAAGGTGAAAATTTCTCCCTGTTTGAACTACTGGAAGGTGATTGAGATCCTCTGAGGTGTGAAGAACAAATTGTGATTCCGACGTCTGTCGGAACCATGTTACGCGATCGGTATTTGATATTAGTGATATATGGGGTACATGCTTCCTTTGAGTGTGGTTGTTACAAAGACAAAAGAGCAAATAAAAGACCTAGACAGCGGTGACTTTACCACATGACCCTTCTCTTCCCCCTTACTTGCCCCCACCACGTCCCCAATAACAGAGTTACAGGTCAATCATATCACTGCCTCTCGTTACTGTAAAGGCGAGTAAGAAAGGGAGGAGTTTACTGAGGTATAAAGAAAGACATGAATTGAGAGTGTGGTGTGTGTATAGGGTATCAAGCCTTTGCTTTTGTTTTTCAAGATTTTGATATTGCTGTCACAGTATCAGCTGCTACTATGCGTCCAATAGTAGGAAAGTATGGGCTGGCGTTCAGATTGTTGAACGAGTTTTTTACTTGATGTCTCATAATTTGTATGAGACAATGATTATGGAAGCGCCTGATAAGCATCGAGGGCAGACCTTGCTGCTTGGTCTGATTGCCTCCTTTCTCGTCTGTCGTCTCACCTATCACCCCACCCTCTCTTTGTGCTTAGTTTTAATGGAACTACATTGTAACCATAATTAGTTGTAGATGTATCTATATAGTTACTTTGAACCAAAGGACCACGCACTGACTCTAGAGGTTTCAGCTTTGATGGAAGACTGAACTAGACTCAAAGGTTTGCTTGTTCTAAATGAATGATAGTCTTTTCCCTCTTAGTTCTCATCCTCCACCCCCTTCCCTCTCACACACACACTAAATTAATTATGTGTTTCACTTTCAGTGCAATTCAATGCTTTAATCATAGTATTTGCTATTTATTGTTATCTGAAACTTTCGTATCCTATGAACCTCTCTTTGTAAACTTTTTTTTCTCCAAGCCTATGTCTATAACTGATCCTTTCATAAACTCCTAGAACCATGAAACATATTTAAATAAAGTTGTCACATTTGAAAAAATAAATGTAACTTGTACTTTGTTTTGGCAACAAAAGTGTATTTGACGCTTTGTTGTGAACTACAATACACATAGTACAAAAACAGGTGATCCGCTCTGCCACTGGCCCAGTCCAGAAGCTAACTGGCTGTAGCAAAGTATAGTTTTCGGCCCTATCTGTGGGTAACCGCATCAGCAGGATAAGGGTTAAATTCTTATCTCTTCAGCATACCTATCTTTTTGGAGCTTTATTTATTTATTTATTTATTCATTATTTGCTCTACACTTGAACTATGTAATCCCCTTTTGTAGCTCTCCAATATGGGAAAATGTAGATTGCTCTTGTTGCCCAGCTCCACTTGCCAGAATCAGAAATATTTGCAATAAATTTACAATTGCTTTTAGATTAGACTGTGATCTGGAGAAAACTTTTCTTCAACCCTACTGCCCATCCAGGATTCTCATATGCTAAATGCAATCAAATGAAACATACGCTTCAGAATAATAGTCACCAAAACTGCAAGACTTGTTTGAGCCCCAGTCAACACTAGCCATGTTTGCAAAGGGCAGAGAATTCACAAGTATATGGATTTAAGCAAAAGCCATTGAACTTCAAGTCCAAACTATAGCAAACAATTCTATACCAGAACTGGAAGATTTATTTAGGCTACTGTTTAGACAAGACATAGAAGTTATGAAGTTATGATCTAAGCGATAAGTCAGCGGAGACTTTCATTTATAAATTTTCATTTTTTAAACCATTATCTTCTTTATTACACAAGTATGCTAAAATTCACATCCCTGTACAAGGCAATGCCAGCCTAAAGGAGCAGGGTGTAGAAACTTTTTGATCTTCTGAAAGAACTTGAGATTGAAATAGGTTATGTAACTAAATGACCACTAGTCTGATCCTAAAAAAAGGATCTTTTCCCATTTGTCATACTGTGCCCCTAGCCTCAAACTCAAAGCAAGGGTTGTTTACAGTTCAACAGTTGCATGCAGTAAATTTTTTACCAAATCGCTGACCCAATCTTTCAATTCTGTATCAGGTGAAAGATATCCATGTGACGAGTGGAGGATGAACAATAACTATTTACTAAAAATCATAAAAAATAAATCAGAGACAGTCATTAAAAACTTTTTTTTTTAAATTTATGTCAGGCAGGAAATTTCTCTACAGCTGGAGCTGCCTGAGAGCAATCAATCTGTGCACAGACTTTAATTTATCACGTTATCACAGAGAGCGTGAGAAGGAGACTTTAAAATTTAAAAGAATTAATTCACAAAACTTGGAGGAGAAATATGGGTAATGAAGCTCCTCCCATTTCAAGTAGAGTGAACTGCTCATTTTTCACCGCCTATATTTACTAAAAGTAGAAAATTTATCAAAATGTCTATATGAATTCAAGGCTGTCCTGGAGTATTTGCTAATCCAAGGAGAGAAAAAAAAGGAGCACATGTGTGTTAGGCCAAGGGGCAAGAGTTGGCTTCCGCAATAAAGCTTACTATTTGTGTTCTGTTTTGAAATTTGGATTAGCTAAATGCATTCTTGAATTACTAAGGGATCTCACCTCTTGGAAGTTGTGCTGAGTGAATTTATCCGCTATTCGCAGCAGATCACGGCATGCATGGGTGTCTGCAAATGCTCGAATACCAAGGCAATTTGATGGGTCCAGCTGGCGTTTCAAAAATTCACAGCAGACATCTTGAATTTCCACCAACTTAAAAGAGAAATTGAAATATAAAAGCAGAATTATAAAAAATTGTGAAAAAGTTTCAAATCTCACAAGAAGCTTTTATGAAAAAAAAACCTTCCAATTGCATTAAAACTTTATAAAATTTAGTCACTGATGGTTTGAGAATCCACACTTTGTAACAGATTGCTATTGCCTACCTGCAATAAACAAGCAGCAGGTAAAAGAGTCTGGACATTACTTTCTTCCACTGTGATACTGGATGTATAGCAGAAGTCAATGAGAAGCTCCATTGCCATCTCGTCGATATCCTGTTCATATTGTAAACAATAAAATTTTCAGAGGCTCAGGCAATATGTTCCTTTACAACTATATGACATTAGAATGTGACCAATAGGGAAAATGAAAGTAACACCTAAACTTATACACTCATCTAAAAAACAAATTTAAAGTGATTTTACAGTTGTGAGAATTGCTTTGGATAATAACTAGTTTGTAGTATATGATGGAGTTTTGAGCAATACTATAAAGATATTACTGGAAGTCTAGAGCATAGGCTGAATGTGTTACAATTTTTCTGTTTAGTGCTTTAACTACAGATGTAAAGTTAACCCCATGACCCCTGGTGCGCCTGTGAGGGTGATGACCTACTTTCTACATACACCTAGTGCGCCTCTCAAGGCCATGGGGTCACGAGAAACAACCTTCACTTAACAGTACTTTTCCATTCGATTTCTATTTGAAATAAGAGAAGCAGTGAGATTTGTTAAAAGTATCCTGTGCGAAATGATCATGAAGAAGGTTTTCGTAATAAACATCTAGCAAAATGGGAATGAATCATGAATGCTTTACTCTAAAGAAAAAGCAGCTACTTAAATTGGTATTGCAAAAAATTTATGTATAATAGTAAACATGTCTTAAAAACATATCAACGTTGCAGTTTAAAAGCTGTAAGACTAAATTACAGGAAAAGCGTAATGTTTATGTTAGTCTTTTAAATGCAGCCTTAAAAAGATAAGCATTGAGATCTTAATTTAAAAAAAAAAAAACTCTTCATGTAAAGAAATTAAAACTGAAGAAGAATTTTATCTACTTGATTTGAAGAATTAAGCACTAATTTCCAATACAATTCAACTAGCCTCTAAGAATAATCATTTCATGAATAAAAGAAAGGTCAAAGAAAAAATTAATGTGTTCCAAATGACAAATGATTTTGAGATTGTAGTCTAATTAACTACATCGCAATAAACTACTAACTTATTTTATTTCTACTACCACATTCACTTTAATTTTAAAAAGTAAATAATGCAGGGGGATCTATGAAATTTCATTGGCTGAACTTGTGCATGCCTTATGATTGAACACAAAAATAAAAAATTTAGATTGAATGACAGATTTCTTAAATTTTGAATTTTTGTTAACTTCACTCTAGCAGACCGAATCAAGCAAAATGCACAATATTTCTTATGCAAAGAGAAAATGTTGACTATTTTAATCATGTCCTAAGCATCTTTATTTGAACTCGAACTACTGGTTTTATCAAAGATGTGAGACAGGTCAAAAAAACAAATTCTCTATTAATCCTAAGTATATGCAGCTAGGAGCCCATAAAAAGCAGAAGGAAGGCTTTGGTCGCGAACTTTTGTTATAACACAACCCACACCTTTGAAATTTCGCAGGCGTCTACAGCATTCATGTGGCTAGGTTCTAAACCATAAAAAAATCAATGCAAACTGTTTTCCTTCCATTTTCCTAAAATACTTTGTTTCATCAACATAGGCTAACTTATGATGATGATCACCAATTTTTTAAAATCCAAATTTATTTACCCATTCTTTTTTAAATATTCATCATCATGTAGGCTTAAATAACTGCGCGGGTAAGAATTGTGGCAAGGCAGTGCACTTTTAAGGGTTTAGTGCAAAATTTAACAGCTTTCTTATAAATGTTTAAAATGATCTAAAATAGATTGGGAAAGTGAAGAATTAGTTGATTTTCTTCATTCCAAATATATATAAATATGTGTGTGTGTGTGTGTGTGTGTGTAAGCAAAAAGTTGTATATTAAGACCATTTAAAAGCCTATTTAATACAAACACCCATTCTAGCACTAGCAAATTGGGGCAAGGGTCCCCCTTGTAGAACAGGGTTTTTAGCTTGTGATTACAATTACAATTACTTAAAACATGGATTAGATTTACAAATTATTTTTGTTTAATCCAGTGCTGCACAAAAAGCCGAGAGATCCAATTTCAAAGTTAATATCATCCTCTCTTTGTGACTTAGAACTAGCCGAAGACACTGAAGGAGAATACTTTGGTATTTATAATTTTATTGGAGAGCGACATAGAGAATGCTTCAAATTAACTCATGGACCTTCTCATCTAAGATTCTGATATACTTTAAACTGAAAAGCTCTTTTCCATTAAGCTTACTCAAGCATTGGACATGGACGAATTTTTTTTTACCTTAAATAAAAATACTCAAGGTGAAAATCAAGAATAATAAAGAATACGACCTGTGATAATTTTTCAATAAGAAAAAAAATTCAAACTGACCTTGATAGTAACCTCGGTCTGCCTGCTCTCTGCCAACTCCCCCGTAAACATGGCATGAAAGTAAGGACTGCAAGCTGAGAGAACAACCCGGTGTGCAAACATTTTCTTGGAACCAACTATGAGCACTACATCACAAAGCTCTCTGTGCTTGCGCAGAACATTTACAGTATCCAACGTATGTCGTGGATGTTTGTCTGATGTGTATCCTAACCGAGCAGGGGAAGAAGATCGCTCCATATCAAAGTTATTCAACTCTTTAACAAAATCCAGGTCTATTTAGTCTTGAGAAGTATTATTAGCTGCACAAGCTGTATGCATTTGAAAACTTTTTTGCATTAAAAACTCAAAAATGAAATAGATGTTTTTGGTTGCAAAGTTAAATATTTAGTGCAGAGAGAAATTTGTCTGTAAGGGCGCATGATGAAAGTCTAAGAGAAAATTTGAAATTTTCAATTCAATGACTGAATGAGATTGCTCTAAAAATCTTATGTTCTCAAGCTGCCAATTTCAGAATGATTTTACACAGCATTAAAGAAATCTTTTCAATTTTATTGTTTATCAAGTGCACCAACACAAAGATCCGTTTTTTTGTTCTTTTCAAATGTCTTGAAATAATCCTGAAATAGAAAGAAAAAAAAAAAAAAAGAATTAGAGAACAAGTTGCACAAATCTCTCAATTAATTACAACTACATCAGTAGTAATTGCTCAAAATATGACTCTAAGAAAACCCACAAAAGCTCGGATTTTTCAACATTTTGAGCTGCAGACAATATTAATTCAATGTTCATTGCTTTATTTAAAAAGTTCAGTTGTTTTTTTGTTTTTTTTTAATCACATCGCAAATGTTGGTGTATGTATTCAGATGTAAAGAAATGCAATTCCCCCAAAGTCAACAAAATGTTGGATTTTTTGTTAATACGTGTATACACCTCTAATTTTTCATTGTGTAGTTAATGCTATACCAGCTGCTTTTTTTTTAGTGTTGACGCCATCCGTCTGTTTAAATTGAATCAATTTATAAAATAAATTTTACAAATGTATTGTTTTTATCCATAGGAGATGTTTATTACGTGAGGTGTAAATTTATGTCATTTTTCTTATGAATATCGTATCACTATTGCATTGATTTAACAGAAAAAAAAAAATAATTGTATAATGATTTTCCATGATCCAAGAAGGCACAAATACCTAGGAGTAGAAGACATACAGTACACCTCAAATCGAACAAACTCGGATTCAAAGAACATGTTGTACTCAACAAACAGAATAAAATCGCCATTTTTTTTTCCTTCTTTGCTCTCTTAAAATACTTTGCATCAAAAGAACTTATCTCAGACCGTCCTCGGGTCAACAAACTACAAATACTGGTAAATCAACTATAGAAAACTTTTCTACTTAGAAACTATGTAGTTGAAATTCAATCAAATGGTCCCCTGAGAGCTGTTAAGAAATGCTTGAAGTGTAAAGGTGTTAGGCACCCAGGGTGAAGGCTACATTATGCCATAGTAATACTAGGGGTAGGGACAGCAAAGTATTGACATTCAGGGAGATGATAGAACAAGAGAGGGAATAGGGCAGGGAGTGGAAGCAAATACATGGGGAGATCATGATACAGGGTCAAATAGCCAAAGTGGCAGTAACTTGGGCAATGGTGGGAAGGGTAAAGAGTGGCTTTATAGACACATGGTTAGTTGATAAAAACAAGGGAGATAATTAGGTGGTAGTTTCATCTTGGTTGGTTACTCCTCTCTGGTGCCTTATGTCATGGCTCCAACCAACTTTGCATTCAGCAAATTTTTAAAAATGATCGAACTAGTTCGTTGAGTCCGAGGTGTTTTGTATGATTGTATTTCTATTTTAATGCGATTAGTTATTTGGCAGACGTGGTCTGAAATGGAGTACATGAAACAAGTTGTCTTATAGGAAACTACCGTAAATAAATTAATCCAATAACTGATTAAGTTACTGATGTGCAGTGCACATGTCAGGATTATTTTTTTCCTAAATAAATTAAAGGAAACCCAAGATAGTAGAGAGGCGATGAGGGAAAAAGGCTACCCTGCTTTCTTTCTGATGACTATGACAACCTTCTCCTAGCGATGCCTCCTCCTTGTGGGCAACTTGTTTTCAATTAAAAAAAAAAAGAAAGGTCAATCTAATAGTATTCTACTGTATTGTAATGTATCATTTATGTGACTCATGATATTTGATAGTGCTCTTTTGTTTTGGTC
Source organism: Elysia crispata (assembly GCA_033675545.1). Taxonomy (NCBI): domain Eukaryota; kingdom Metazoa; phylum Mollusca; class Gastropoda; family Plakobranchidae; genus Elysia; species Elysia crispata. Next base: position 52,689 of record JAWDGP010007197.1, on the reverse strand, counting down.
CCTTGCATGTATTCTGGCTTAACCCTGGTAGTGCGCACCCATTATATTTAAGCTTTGCCCTGACGATAACCTGGGTGCTGCAATGCCATTAAATGTATGGGCTGAGGCTCCAAACCGGGTGCTGCGGCGCCATTATTATTAATGGTTGACTGGCGAGCCTGTTAGAAACATCATTATTTTCTAAACACCCAATCTCATATACTCAGCAGACTTTATATCTTTTCTAAGAATATCAACCAATGAAAAGGTGACAATTTCTCCCTGTTTGAACTACTGGGAGGCGATCGAGAGCCCTTGAGGTGTGAAAAACAAATTGCAATTTAGGCACATCTGTCAGAACCATGTTACGAGATGGGTAGTTTATGTTACTGATACATGGGAAACCGGCTTCCTTCGCATCTGGCTGTTATAAAGACCGAAGAGGAAATAAAAGACCTAGACAGCATTGACTTTACCACATGGCCCTTCCTTTCTCCCTTACTTGCCCCCACCCTGTCCCCAATACAGAGTCCCGACAAAGACTTGGCATGACCACTGCCCCCTCCCCCCCAGACTTCCTAGAATCATGTGGATTGCAGTTAGTAGTGGTGTTAGCTATAACATAATGTGATTGGCCACTTTTTGTAATAGGGCCATTCCATGTCACGTGTGTTAAATCTGAAGACTAGTTTAAAAAAATGTTGTGCTGCAAACACAGTGTAAGCTAATACATCAATGTATATAATATTTTATTTTTCAGCTAAATGTTGACCCTATGCATGAAAAAACGATTTTTGGCGTCTATGATCACAGGTGTTGTCACAATGAACTCTAAAAGGGCTGTCACCTGTGTTACAGTTATATTTCATCCAGATGCTCTAAGCTGGTAGTCTATTTTCTACTCAAACTGTTGTATTTGTACCGCACATTGTAATTATTGCAGTCACATTAACCCGCAAAAAGGGACAGTGGTTCATATACGATTTTGGAATGTTTTCACAGAGCGGCAGTTGTAGATCTACAACTCACACAATTATGTAACACTGCGTATGCATATATTTTATTTTTCAAAATTCTTAAGCGGTCTACTGTGAGGCTGCATCTTTTGATTTTTTGTGAATCTGCAAAATTAGCTGGTAATTTTGCAGGTTTTTTTTTTTTAGGTTTATAGCTTCATGGATATAAATGAAGAAGTAAACTATGCTTGTGCATTTTTTGGCCACTGGTTTGCAGTTGCAGATTATCACTATGATTTACGTCTCTTCTCTTGAGAGAAATCACTTAGCGGTCTAACATGAAACTGTCAGTATTAATCTGATGTGATTTTGCGATAAAATTCGATAATTTTGCACTTTATTTGATGTTTCTAGCATCACGGAGAGGGGAGTTATGAATTAAAGGTAAATATCAACTATGATTTGTTGATCATCAGCTTTAGCTATGACTCTTTTCTATCAAAAATATTCCCTGCCCTGCTTGCCATACAATCGAAATGATTCAATTCATGTGATATTGGGATAATAGCCAATAACTTTGCAGTTTATTTGAAGTTCCTAGCTTTCAATGTAAGCGAAGTTATGAACATGTAAACATTATTTATTTTGACATCTACGTTACGTTTGACACTTGGCCTGTCAGTTGAAACGATAATCTAAAAGAACAAATCAGAGCATCAGTGAAATAAGATATAAGCCTCAGACCTAATGGTCCTCATTGACTTTTTTACATTTTGTGACGCCATACGCTCAGTTGGGCCTCCCTGTAAGAGCACGTTGTATTTTCTCAAAAAATAAACCTAATAAACCCACCTGGGAGAGGGGCCAAAAATTGACATGACAACCAATACATAGTGTTCTTTTGAGATTTGAAACCAATGATCCTACAGTCTACTTCAAATTTAATCTCAAGAGTCTTTGTATTACATGTACTGTGGGTGAGGTGCGAAGTGGTATGGGCCATATTTTAGCGTCCATTGCACCAGCTTCCCAGCATGAGGTGGTACCTTGGTTTGTTACAGCTGTAGTTTGGAACCTACATATCTGGGTGAGAGTTTTAGGCTTTTAATCGATGACGCAATGACGTAAAAAACTCAAGGTATTTTACAATTTTTTGTAAACAATTCTATTTTGTTTCTAAATATACTATCACTATCACTAAACTGAACAACAAAGATTTTCAAGAAATAGAACAAAGATACAATTTTTTGGCTGGTGTGTCTGATCATTATTATTAAATTTCTATATCACCCCCTCCCCTTCCAAAAAAAAAAGGGTAATGGGTGAACTTAATGGGGTATTTGGTTTTCGAGTATATATATGTGTGAAAATAAAATTTTAAATAGAGATGCGAGTAGTGAGTTTGTTCTTTTGATGTTTGTTGGTTCCGTTTCGTTAGTAATATTAGATGAAAGACGCTCATGAAATTGACTTGATGGGCCTTCCTGATTGGTTCAAAAGTTTATATTTGCGGATCATGATTGGCCTGAAATAGCACATATTGATCACATTGGTCATCGTGCAAAGCTTGAAATATACTAGCAAACTAGAGGAACTTGTGATCAGCTTTAACGATAAAAATTGTCCTGTCATTTCTTCTTCTCGACATGATTTTATGTGCATCATTTACCCTAATTCTTGTCCTAAATGAAATAAAAGTTTTTAAAAAATAACAAGGGCACAAAGATTAAACAGTGAAATTTCAGAAAATGCATACTTTTTTCTATAGGTGTCTAAAAACTGTAAAGCGTAAAAACAGCATATAAACTGCTAGATATTTGAAACAACTAGACTTGTTAGTGCACCAAGCACACACTCTCACAACTGTTACTGGCTCAGCACTCTCGCCCTGGCAAATGCGTTAGCACTTTACCTGGGCCGGTCTTCAAGGGTTAAACAATGTGATTTTCCCAATATAAGTTTAAGCCTATTTTTTTTTAATTCTCACAACGAAATTAATTTTATAAACGGAGAGAAAAAAAATGGGGCAGAATCTCTACAAACTAGGCTAGATTTAGGCATGCTAGATTACTAGATCTAGATCTAGATATCTATCTAGAATCTAGAGTCTAGATCTAGATTATTATATAGAATCAAGATCTAGAATCTAGATGTATATTCAAAAAGGCCTGTACTCATTCAATATCTCGAACTCTACCTGTTCAAAGAAAAATGACCAAGATTAGATCTCGAACAGTCCAGATCTAGATCTAGATCTAGATCTAGAATCTAGAATCTAGAGTACTAGATCTAGGCTAACTAATCTACATATAGACTCTAGATCTAGATCTAGAGTCTGGATCCATAAATTTAGATTACCTTGAGACATTGAATAAAAATGATTCGAGGATCTAAAGTGGCAAAATAATTTAAGCAAAATTGATTATGAAAAATAAACTGTGATGGCTAGCCTATGTATCCACTTCAATACCTAGGCCCATCTTCTAGTGGTAACAGGCTACTGCTAACAGTCCTAGGCAGCTCTATGCAGGTCAGCCGGAAGTAGGGCACTGGCTGTAAGGTTGTCAGGGGGCCTAGTTTGAGTTTGATTGCAATTGCTCAGCCTTGATAAATGAATAAAGCTAAAATCTCTCTCTCTCTCTCTCTCTCTCTCTCTCTCTATATATATATATATATATATATATATATATATATATATATATATATATATATATAAATAGAAAAGCAAAAGCACCACACTTGGACGACAACTTGGTAATTATAAAGGAGATCCAAAAAGGACGCGTGTGTGTCTGTAAATAGTGTGAAACAAGGTTTAAAAAGAGACAGGCACACCAGTTTATAACTACGGGACTAAAAAAAGAAACAACACAAGTATAGATTAAACATACAAACGTTTCGCCTTTATTGTGGCTTCATCAGAGTGTGTATCAAAAATTGACTTCAACAAGTTATACAAAACATTGGGGGAGCTGGGCTCAGACGGGACAAATGATTGGTTGGGGGAGGGGCAGTGCGCAGAATGCTTCAAGGTTCAGTGCAATGGCTAGGGATGGTGATGGCAGAGGGCGTGACCTCGTTGATATGAGGGTAAGATAAGGCTGGAGCGCGTGTTTGGAATAAAAATTAGGGCTGGTTAGTGTCTGTAGAGAAATCAAAATTCAAAAATTGGGAAAAGGTTTTTTTTTTGTTGTTTTTTGGGGGGGTTTTACATCTGATTCAAATGGGAATGCGCGTATAGAAGAATGATAGTTGATACGTCACAGGGCGAGATGTAGAGGGTCTCTAAAAAATAGGTGGTAATGTAGACGGGAATGGCGATTGAAAGATCATAAAATTATAAATATCCAAATTCTCACGTAGGTTGAGAGAAATATAACAAACTTGATGGAATTATGCGTATATATATGCAGCAGCTACGATAATTATGTGTTTCACTCTCTCCCTTTATCTGTCTTTCTTAAAGCTCGATTCTACACGTCATTATTTCCTTTTTAGTGCCTCATTCTGTCTTATTAGTTACAACCAAACTCTTATTTGCTACCTCCCTCCCTCCCTCTCTCTCTCTCTCTCTCTCTCTCTCTCTCTCTCTCTCTCTCTCTCTCTCTCTCTCTCTCTCTCTCTCTCTCTCTCTCTCTCTCTCTTTCTCTTCCGCTTATCTTGGGGCTGTGATGCTGGTTCAACAGTGCCTCTAAATGACTAACAGTAATCATAGCATATTATGAATGGTAATAACAATACATTTATAGGTTATAAGGATAGTAGTTACACTGCCTGTTCTTTCAGTAAAATAAACATGTGCTGATGTAGATTCTTGGTGCCTTAGTGTGGTAAAGTAGGATTGTTGTGGTAACACTAAGTAGAATTGTAGTATACATGTGAATATGGGTGATCAATATAATAAGTACATATATCGTGGATACTGATCGTTGTATCTCTTATCTTTCTTTCTCCCACATTCTATTTATCTCTAAGTCTAATCTATCTCTCACTCTCTCTCTCTCTCTCTCTCTCTCTCTCTCTCTCTCTCTCTCTCTCTCTCTCTCTCTCTCTCTCTCTCTCTCTCTCTCGCTATCTCACTTTGAGGGAGCCAGACTTCAAGTTTGGCCTGCAGAAGCTCCAGTCAGCCAGAAGCTTTGGGGGTCTGGCGATGATCTACTAAAAACGACCAACTTCGTCCACCTGACCGGACTATCGATAGAGTAAAGTCAAAAAAGATTGAACGAAGAAGAAGAAGGAGAAGAAGAAGAAGAAGAAGAAGAAGAAGAAGAAGAAGAAGAAGAAGAAGAAGAAGAAGAAGAAGAAGAAGAAGAAGAAGAAGAAGAAGAAGGAGGAGGAGGAGGAGGAGGAGCAGGAGGAGGAGCAGGAGGAGGAGACCTGTATCAAAAGAGCAAGAGTGTGTTCAGGTGTTAATGAACACCATGCCGTTTCAACTCCGTAACTGCACGCTATGACGATGAGAGGCAAGTTCCCCTAGAACGCTAAAATTCAACACACCACTAGTGGCGCCCCAAATGACTTTTCAAAAGAGATTTTTAACATCATAGTTATTTATAATGATTTTTTTTACAACCCTTATTTGGGCGCTTTAACAGCTTTTATTGTCTTAAGTAAAATTGCAGATATCGGCCCACCTCACGTTGGGCTTCAGAATTGAATGATTCCTGACGAAATCGAAACTTGCAGTTTAATGGGATTTTAGAGCATTACAAAAATGCTTATATCTTGAAAAGTATTAATTTGCGAAGAAAAAAATACCCCTATTCGTGTTCAGTATATCAAATTCATCAAGAAAAATACAGTTTTAAAGCTTAGGGTGAGTTGGGCCGATATCTGCAATAATACCTTAATATCTTTTTGTTTTGAATGAAATGGGTGATATTAAAATTCTACGAGTTGCCGCGCATTCTTCGCTACTAGATCTAGATCTAGTTCTATTTCTTCAGTTGATTTGATGGCACAACTACAGCTTTACTTGTCAGCTAAATTTAGTTCATTTCCTTTTTAGAACTCTAGACACTCGATTGCAGTATAAATACGGCGAGCCATTGTCTGACCGAGACATGTGGTCGCCGTAAATAAAGCACCAGCCTTTTCTTGCACCAGCGTCGTATATGTACGACCTCACTCATTTAATGGAAATTTCCACTGTTTGATGAATGGTTTACAATCTCTAACATTATTTATCATGGTCTAGAAATAGTAACCAATGAAATTCCTTTTTATTTTATGTCTTGCGGACGACCCAGTGAGAAGTTATCGCATGGTATAGCGGAGGGTCCCGTGTACTTTGTTGACGGGCTTGCTTTGGACCAGGCTAGGCGTGCTTGAACAGTGGGGGGTCCCTCTTTGCTACCATCAGTATCACTATTAGGTGGGGGGCTAACATCTTGAAAGTTTTACCGGTGTGGTTGTTGAAGTGTGTATGTGTTTTTTCTTACGCCAACAGGGCCTTGTCTTGATGTGGCATTTTTACAGTCTCCTAAGCCTGTTGTAACTCGGGTGGCGACCCAGTACTAGGACAACCAGGCTTCTGGCTCTTATCATGCTTGAGCATTGGTGCTGTTGATCATGTAGACCATGATGAAGAAACATAATTATTCTGCTCAGGTCTAGCTTTACCTGTGTACATATGACGTAGAATTCTCAAATAGGCTTCCCACTTTGTTCCAGCCAGTTCCTTCTTGAGGGAGAGTCTTCTGATTCTTTTGTTCTCTACTGTCTCCAGATGAGGCTTCCATGTAAGTATTGGATAGAGGGTGACTCCCAAGAAGGGTGGCTTGTCGGACATTTCTATTTTCTCCCCATCCGACTGAAAAGGGGGACTGTTTGTTTCTGGTTTGAGAGTAAAAATAGGGTCGCCACTGTCTTGAATCTGTTGAGAGTCAGAGCCCACTTATCAGCCCAGTCTTATACCATGTTGATGGTTTCCTGTAACCTATGTGTTGCTGTTGATGCATATTCTTCGCAACATCAGACTGCCAGATCATCCACATGTAGAGTGCTTGAGACAAACTTTGAAATTACAGATGTAAGATCGTTTATGTATGTGAGGAACAGAATTTGGGATAATACTCCACCCTGGGGCACTACTTCTCTAAGTTTGATGAGGTTACTAGTGCTTCTATCCATGCTGACTCTTGCAGTTCTGTGGTGAAGAAAGTTTTTAGTCCAATTCAGGATTTTCCTCTGATTCCCATTTTCATGCCTTTTTTTTCCAGACTCTATTTAATGCTTTTGTTAACTCATCATTGAGAGCCTCAGAAAGCTGCCACAGTTTTTGAGTATCTTTCTCCATGTTTAGACTTGAAGTCTTTTCAAACCAGTGCATTTGACTTTGAGAGTACTTTTCCGTCTCATACAGCTTCTTGGCTTTTTTGTGAACCGGCCTATTGAAGTCTGTTGGCTGCTTTTCTAGAGCATCTCTGCAAATATCTAGTTGCGTGTACAGGTCTTTCACTCTCTGATTCCAGTAGGGCTTACAGTCCTTCCTTCTGCCTCTCGGTATAGACAATTTTGCGGCTTTTATGATGCTTTTTGTAAATGTAGAGATGTTGGTGTCTATACTGCTTAATGTGACTGGATACGTTCTTGATGGGACTATGTGCTATTTCCTGAAATTTCTCCAAATCTACCTTTTTGTAGTTCCAGATTGGTAGCAATCTCTGTGGGTTAAGTTTTATGTCTCTGTTGACATTGAGGATCACTGGCCTATGGTCACTGCCTCCAAGTTGAGAGCAGACTTCTCGTCGTGTGACCTTCTGAATGTCATCTGTGGCTGCTGCCAGGTCTGGTGTGCTTTTGGTATTCCATGATCTTGAGAGGGATGTTGGTTCATCATAAGCTGTGTTGATAAGTATGAGCTTGTTGCTTGTGATCCAATCCTCTACATCTTCCCCTTTTGCATCTAAGTTTTTATAGCCCCATGCGAGGGAGTGGCTGTGAAGTCTCCCCATATATTCCAGCTCTATGGCGTAGGCGTGATGTCTTTCAGGTCTAGCTGTTTGTTGGGTGGGCTGTAGACAGTGTAGACATACAGGTTTTTCCCTCTGAGAATAGTCTAACACCTGTCTTAGGATCTGGATATTTCTTCACACGGTATTTTGTTTCTGATAGGAGTGGCGACTCCTCCTTTGGGTCGATCTTTTCTGTCATTTCTGTATACTTATCCTCTTACGTGGAATCTGCAGGAACTGTTATGATGCGTCTCCTGGAGGCAGCAGACGTCGATATTGTTTTTCTGAAGGAATTGTTCAAACTCCAATTTCTTCTGTCTCACTTCTTCTGCATTCTAGTGAGCTATACGAAGCAGATGGTCAGTCGCCCTACTCTGCTGTCCCCTAGCCATGGCATGAGAGTCAGAGCCGCAGTCAGTAGCATAGGGTGGACCTTTTCGATGCTTGGGGCCCAGCGCCGCCCCACACTGTCCTAACGTAAGTTGCACAGTCATGGATTGATAGCACCTGGGGCTTATGTCGATTTCGGTTGTTGAGGCTTTTCTTCAGGGTGTCCTCCTCCCGTATGAAGGCTATTGTCCAAGACTAATGAGTCCTCTCCATCCAGGTTTTATGGTGTTTTCCTTCACTAGCTGAATGTCTTGTCAGAGTCAATTGTTAGCGTCCGTCATTCAGTGGTGGTCTTCCTGCAGAGGTTGGCATGAGTGCTGTTGAGATGGGGCAGAACCTATACATTATGTATGCACATCCCCCAAAACACGTCTTGGGCTCAGTGGGTTACTGCCCAGGTGGACTTTCTTCATGCAGAGGAGGTGAACCTCACCTTCTGTCATAGTCCTAACTGTCTGTCAGTCTGTTTGGTCCACGTTTGATCTGACCTTTACCCTGGGACCAATCACAGTTCACAAGGGTCATAGAGGCACGCAAGCCTCCATACCATGACAAGGATTGTACCTCATGGAGGGGTAAAGGTCTAAATTCATTCAGATTCATTGCTATCATAAAAATTATATGCAAAAAAAAAATGTCATAGCTGGCTTGTATTATAAGTATCTGTATGCATAAACCGCATTTTCTATTTATTTCTTATTATTTTTACCACTACACCCCAACGCTAATGCATGTCTTATTGCCTTTAATTTGGAAGTTAGGAACGCTAAATGAATGTGTAAGCAACTGCGCACGTAAAACTAGCACTGATTTTTGTTTCATTTTACTGGCGTGGGCGTTAAAAAGGGTAAAAACTCATTAATCTTACGGAAAATCAAATAAATTTAGGTCTTTCCGTCCATCTAACTCAAAAACTGTATTTGTTCCGCTTAAGGCTACTGACCCTTTCTTTATCAATCTTTGATTACAACAACTGCTGCTGCTGCTGCTACTACTACACTACTACTACTACTACTACTACTACTACTACTACTACTACTACTACTACTACTACTACTACTACTACTACTACTACTACTACTACTACTACTACTACTACTACTACTACTACTACTGCTGCTGCTGCTGCTGCTGCTACCGTAGTTTTGGAACGTACTTTATTCATTGATTCATCTGTTTCTACTTTGAAAATCTCAGATCGTTATATTTTCTTTTAATTTCACTTAGATATCTTTACGTAAATAGCATGGGAGCGGAGTTTTTGCCCGTAAAATGGCGGAAGTGAACTCATACTTCGAGGCCCATATCATGTGAACTTGCTGTAAGCCTTTGGCATACACAAACTGAGCAGTGTTGCTACTTGCCTTCATTGTAAGAGAAAGCTCTAATTCAAATCGGTCTCACGGGTGACTTTCCTTGGTAGCGGCATCCCGAATTCTGAAACTCGCGACGCCACTAGAGAATTAGTTGGGACGCGAACGATTTTTTTTCCCAAAAATAAAAAAAAGGCTCTGCATTGATGTCTCACTCAGAAATTAGTCTTCCAAAAAAATTACGATGCGACTAATTTCTGAGTGAGACATCAACGCAGAACCTACTGATACTGAATAGCGCATCCTAACTTAGACCTTTATATTTTTTTTTATTGTAGGACATGGAAAGAACTGATTTGAAATACCGGTAACGATAATTTTTTTTGCAACAAAGCAACTGTTTTACGCAGTGTTGTTAGGTTCAGACGAGTACCTTCTATCCAGATAGATGGCACTGCTTTAGACGGTTATAGCCCATTATCTTACCTGGTGTTATGAATTATAATTTGCGAAAGGGTGCAAGTAAGAAATTTCATTTTGTAAGCAAAAAGTATGAGTCAGCTTAACGTGAGTTAGAATTGTTTGGTGAGTGCGTTGTGAGGTGTGGCAAATTTGGAAGTTCAGTATATGAGCTTTGAAAGTTACCATGCCTGGGACCTTAAGTAAAAGATAGCAGATCTGTGGCTACAAATCTATGTGTCGCAGAAATATAAGTATTTTGTATTTTTACCTCAAGTAACTGTTGATTTCATTTCCTTATTGATATTATTCTCACTGTAAATGTTATAAAACCCACAATTCAACCATTGAAATAATATGAGCGTTTGTTTCCTGAATTGGAGTTGGTCAGGCCGAACAAGTTCACTGACTTGGCGTTTCAAAGCAGTTTGAGTGATTTATGGCATGACTTTGGAAGCTTGGATTTCTTTGCTTTGCGATCAATGCAGAACCCATAAACGTTTATGTACATGTATTTTCTTAAAGCTTAAAACCGAGGCTTTAAAATATTTTAGATTTTAATTAATTTCCCCCATTTATGAATGTTTTATGATCATTATACCCAATTTCACTATACAGTTTTGCTTCACCAATTCCCTTATTAGACGAAACTAAAAGTCTTCAACATCACCTTTATCTGCTGTGGAAAGAGATTAGAGATAGACCTCAGAACTTTAAACTTACTTTAAATTTAGATTAACTCATTGGAGAGAGAGAGAGAGAGAGAGAGAGAGAGAGAGAGAGAGAGAGAGAGATAGATAGATAGATAGATAGATAGATAGATAGATAGATAGATAGATAGATAGATAGATAGATAGATAGATAGATAGATAGATATATATATAGAGAGAGACAGACAGACAGACAGACAGACAGACAGACAGACAGACAGACAGAGAGAGTCTGCGTCTATACTGCAGACAGAGATAAAAGATGTTTGTGAGGTCCCATCGTTGACAGTTTGTCTTGACATACCCAAGATTGAACCATCTGGATGATCGCTTGAGTCTCCATTGTATTTAAGAGAAAAAAGTACAAGGACTTGGACGACTATATGGAGGTGAACATGACATTGTATATGCTGCTAGAGAGTAGAGGTATACATGATATTGTATGCTGTTGGAGAGTAGAGGTGTACATGCCGTTATGTACGCTGCTAAAGAGTAGAGGTGTACATGCCGTTATGTACGCTGCTAAAGAGTAGAGGTGTACATGCCGTTATGTACGCTGCTAAAGAGTAGAGATGTACATGACATGGTATATGCTGCTAGAGAGTAGAGATGTACATGACATTGTATAAATTATGCTGCTAGAGAGTAGAGGTGTACCTGACATTGTATATATTGCAACAGAGTAGAGGTGAACATGACATTGAGTATGCTGCTAGAAAGTAGAGATGTACATGACATTGTATAAATTATGCTGCTAGAGAGTAGAGGTGTACATGGCATTGTATATGCTGCTAGATAGTAGAGATGAACATGACATTGTATATGCTGCTAGAGAGTACAGGTGTACATAACATTGTATATGCTGCTAGAGAGTAGAGGTGTGCATTACATTGTATATGCTGCAAGAGAGTAGAGATGTACATGACATTGTATAAATTATGCTGCTAGAGAGTAGAGGTGTACATGACATTGTATACGTTGCTAGAGAGTAGAGATGTACATGATATTGTATAAATTATGCTGCTAGAGAGTAGAGGTAAACATGACATTGTATATGCTGCTAGAAAGTAGAGATGTACATGACATCGTATATGCTGCTAGAAAGTAGAGATGTACATGACATTGTATAAATTATGCTGCTAGAGAGTAGAGGTGTACATGACATTGTATACGTTGCTAGAGAGTAGAGATGTACATGATATTGTATAAATTATGCTGCTAGAGAGTAGAGGTAAACATGACATTGTATATGCTGCTAGAAAGTAGAGATGTACATGACATCGTATATGCTGCTAGAAAGTAGAGATGTACATGACATTGTATAAATTATGCTGCTAGAGAGCAGAGGTGTACATGACATCGTATATGCTGCTAGAGAGTAGAGATGTACATGACATTGTATATGCTGCTAGAAAGTAGAGATGTACATGACATTGTATATGCTGCTAGAAAGTAGAGATGTACATGACATTGTATATGCTGCTAGAGAGTAGAGGTATACATGACATTGTATATGCTGCTAGAGAGTAGAGGTATACATGACATTGTATATGCTGCAAGAGAGTAGAGGTATACATGACATTGTATATGCTGCTAGAGAGTAGAGGTATACATGACATTGTATATGCTGCTAGAGAGTAGAGGTATACATGACATTGTATATGCTGCTAGAGAGTAGAGGTATACATGACATTGTATATGCTGCTAGAAAGTAGAGATGTACATGACATTGTATATGCTGCTAGAAAGTAGAGATGTACATGACATTGTATATGCTGCTAGAGAGTAGAGGTATACATGACATTGTATATGCTGCTAGAGAGTAGAGGTATACATGACATTGTATATGCTGCTAGAAAGTAGAGATGTACATGACATTGTATATGCTGCTAGAAAGTAGAGATGTACATGACATTGTATATGCTGCTAGAAAGTAGAGATGTACATGACATTGTATATGCTGCTAGAAAGTAGAGATGTACATGACATTGTATATGCTGCTAGAAAGTAGAGATGTACATGACATTGTATATGCTGCAAGAGAGTAGAGGTATACATGACATTGTATATGCTGCTAGAGAGTAGAGATGTACATGACATTGTATATGCTGCTAGAAAGTCGAGATGTACATGACATTGTATATGCTGCTAGAAAGTAGAGATGTACATGACATTGTATAAATTATGCTGCCAGATAGTAGAGGTATACATCACATTGTAATGGTGCTGGAGAGTAGATGTGCTGTGAATACACAAAGTGGGGTCTGAATGAAACATGCACTCGTCCTAGAAAATAAGTCCGAAAGTCCGCAAGTAAAGATTGCAAACTGTTTAATCCAACGTAAGAGCTTGACTGTACAATATCTGTAGGTTGACTCAATAATCACTCATGAAGGTAGACTTAACAATCACTCACTGTAGACTTGATGTTGACTCACTGTAGACTCGATGATGTTGACTCATGTAGACTCGATGTTGTTGACTGACTAAACATAATTTCGATTCTTATTTATAGAAAATCTCGTCGAATCATCCAGAAAAGGAATTATATAAATCGTAAGAGAATATTCTTGGTACACGTCATAAGCAATTAGCAACCAATCAAAACAAAGGTAAACAAGGGGTGACGAGATCATTACTATGCTAGAACTAAGTCGGAGGTTCCAGAAGAATCTTGACCATACAAGTGCGGGCTGTGTTCAATAAACAAAACTAAGTTCTTAGGCTTGAAATACAAACATTATGCAACTAAATAAGATAGTGCACATAGATCTAGCCAATCCGCCACCCAAAAGCTATGCACCAAAAAGGGTGAGTAAATGAATAGATCAACTTATAGTACAATGCGTTACAAATACCAACGTTCTGGGGAAAGAAACGAGAAAAGATGTTGCACTCTCTACTACACAACGCTATTGCCAAGAAGGTTGGCCAATATATGAAACCAAGCTGTCACGTGAAACAAAAGCAACATCAGATCTAGAACTCCAAAGTGACATCAGCGCTCTTAAGAAAGTCAAAGAATCTCTCAGCAGTGAAAATGGTTGTTTGCTATATGGTTCCCGTGTCGTCATACCTCAATCTCTTCAGGAAGAAACACTCAAACTGTTACATTTTGGTCACTTTGGCATCGAAATAATGAAGCAGCTGGCCAGAACACGATCTTTGCAAATCGTGTGATTCATGTTGTGACCACCAGAACAACCTATTAAAAGCTCCTGTGCATCTATGGATGTTCACGGAGAAACTATGGTGTCGAATCCATAACGATCACGCAATCTACTTTAATGGGTACAATTGGCTGATCATCGTGGGTTGCGTTTTCTAAGTATCCCTGCATACACCCTACGCATTCAACCTCAATAACGCCGATGAATTCCAATATTTCTGTAGTGAGATGGGCATCATACATCTCACCGGAGCACTACGGTATATCAAGCTACAAATAGAGCAGCAGAAAGGATGATGTAGAACTTCAAGAAATCCTTGAAGAAGTCTTTATTAACAACCAAAGCTGCACTCCAGGAATTTCTGATGCAGTATCGGCGAGCTCCTTTGTCGACTGAACTATCTGCGAGTGAACTCCTAAACGGTCGTCTAATCCGAACAAAGATCGACGTTCTCAAACCTTCAGTTCCACTCACAATGCATCATAAAGAATAAAAGAAGGTGAACAGTTCGGACCAAACTGAATTCTTTCAAGTTCAGAGTTGGAGATCCGTGCTATGCTAAAGTGTTAAGTACCATATCTGAGAAATCTCCGAAATGGGTATCAGCAGTTTTCACGAAGGTGTTTGGTACTCGATCCTGCAACGTCAAAGTCTGTCCATCAGGTCCAACGTGGAGGCGACACATCGGGCAGTTACAGAGGTGATGACAACGCAGATCCTGAAAAACTTCCCGAAGAATCTATCTGGGAATTTCACTACTCAACCTGCTGAGGATGTCGCAGTCGCCCCCACCATCATCGCAGCAACTGGAAGCATCAGAGGTCTCCCAGCTGTCCCAACCAGGCGGTCTCAACGTTCAAGAAAGCCTCCTAATAGACTGAATCTTTAAAGACTGATATCCTCATTAACACGTAACACACCTATGCTCTCTTAATTATCAATTGATTTATATTCTAAGTCAAGCGATTCAATTAACGGGACAAACCTTTTGTGTGTGTGTGTGTGGGGGGGGAGATATTGCACTGTTTCCAAATGCAAATCTGCCGAGTTTGTATGTGAGGAACTGATCACTATTAAAAGTGAAGTGGATAATATAATCCATCAATGGAAGATTTGAATAAACTGTCGTTTTGAGGTTTTATCGGTCTTGACCGTTTATATCCAAGTTTTATGTGAATCGTAATTATTATTCTGCAAAGGCATATTTTAAACTCAAATCTAAAAACACATTAACATTCGTTTGCTTTGTTTTAGTCTTCATGTTGTTCCCACACTTAAAGATTTAAGCGTTCCTGCTCTCTCTCCATGTATAGCCAGTAACTGATTGTTCATGCTTAATTAAATTACATTCTTGATTTTTATTTTTATATTTACAACTCTTAACATACTCTAATACAATTTTATTTCACAAGTTCAATTGTGACTGCATAGTTAAGTAAACTCGCACACTGTACCCTTCGGTTGTTGACATTTACATAGATTGACCTGTTTAAACTAAGCTCCTTTCTCCTCCCTTATAACCCTAAAGGATGTCCTACTTTGTGAGACTGAGGGATACTGGTATTGATAGCACGACACTTTCTTTTTCCCGTTTTTTTTTTTAATATTGCTTCGCCCCTTTTAATAAATTATAACTTTAGATTAAATAACTTGCACCTGAATTATGTTGTAGTTAGAACTAACGTCTACATTATTTTACTTTGCACTGTCTGGAGTGCTTTGATGCTGATCCTTTCTAAAATGAGAAAGAAAGTAAGTCCCCCTTACTCAGAGACAGTCGAACTTGACAATTTTATTAGACTTAGAATATGTTAAGATCTGTGCAGTCTGAGAATAAAAAAGACAAGAAAGTAAATCTCACTGAGCATAAATAATCAGCTACCGGTAATAAACTGAATATAGTACAGAAACGCTTTAAACTCCTAGCATGGGAACAGCCTAGAGAAATTAGAACATCTCTTGAGAGCTGGAATAATGAACACGCAGAACGGGAACACAATGAGCAAAGATTTTTAAATAACCAGCAAGCTTAGCGGAGGGGCAATGATTCAAACACTAAAACGAGGAATAGCGAGGTGTGCGGAGCAATGATAAAATACGCCTCGCAGCTGAGCACTGGAGAATCATGTTTCATCTCCAAAGGGGAAAAAAATTACCTCAATGCTTTCCATTTTTTAGAGAGCAATGATGATCTTAACAAAAAATCTATGACGCATTCATTTTTGTGTTCTTTGTGCAGTACTCTCGAAACATAGTACGCTGTTGTTGTTTTTTTGTTGTTGTTTCATCTTGTAGGCGAACCTCCAATGGCAACAATTATTGTTAATCTCACCGATGTAGTTTCTTCACACGTTTAACGGCTTCCGACTCGGACAGACGGTTTACAGACAGCTGGCCTGAACTCATTGCTTTGTCTTGATCTTATATCTCTCTGTAGATATTTGAACCTAGAAAGACAAGCAATCGACGGAACGTCTCTGACAGGTTTGACTGACAGTAGATACGAGTCTGCATCTATTTTGACGGCAATTGATTAGTTTGTGATATTTCTGGATTTTATTTTTATTTGACAGCTTATGTGACACATAAGACATAACCGACACTTAATAGATTAAACAATTCATCATAATCCTTAAATATTTATTGCTACAGAACCTACAACTAGGTATAATTTAGATCTAAAATTCAATACGAAGCGTCTTCTTCAAAATAAATGGCGAGTGGTATTGGCATAGCGATACAGCAGACGTTAACACCACCGGCCGAGCCGTACTTACGAGACAACATTGGACAACTGATCACCGCCTGCCTTGTGGATGTGGTGCAAAGACGGTGAGTAGCTGAGCAGCACAACATGCTTTCCGCCGTCTTTACGAATGCAGAATTCTATGAAGATTTAGACTGGCACATGAAGAAGGGCTCTCTTATTTTTTTCTATTAGTCTAGAACTAGACATCTAGAGTTGGTTTGGAATCAAGTTAATCAGTGCAAGACTTAAGTGATGATGGTGTAACATATATCTTAACACGTTGTTCTCAGTGAGTCTAGGGATAGATAAAGACTAGCATGTAAAATCTATTATGATCTATTCTATGTCCTAGTGTCGACTTACCCACTTTTAACTGCACTGCTTTACGTAGATCTACTCTCACACTAAAAATCTTGATGCATTGATGCTTTTTTGAAAAATATTGCTGGCTGAGGAAACATTATAAAGGGAAGAATATCTTATTCAATATGATGATTTTATTTGTAAACTTGTAAGTATAAAAATCTAAACCTGTGAGGATGTCTGGGAGAATTATTGTCTTAAAGGTTAACTTTATCATAGCGACGTTTTAAAGTTATTGGAAACCAAGGATAACTTTTATTGCCTAGTTTAGATCATACACTGTTTGTCAATCTTTACCGTAAAGTGTATTTCTTACTTGTAAAGTTAATGAATCGATTTGCTCAGAGAATTCATATCGCCAAATTTCTAGGATTATATTTTAGATGATATAGCGAGAGAGAGTTTAAGATTGTTTTGTCATAGTTTTGAAACTTTTAAATGATCTGTTCCTCGCGCAGCCAAACGATGCCATCAACGCCATTTTGAGTTTAGGATTTTTACCGTTCTCTTGTTTTTTTACCACAGCCCCGACGATCCCATCGACTACATAGCCAGCTGGCTGTATCACTATGCCAGTACCAGGACTTACTACCAAAACAAGGAGCGCTGGGCAAGAGCAACGGAGCACTTGGCTGATCAGGAACGGCTCATTATACAAACTAGATGGAAGCGCGTTCTCCATATGAAAGACTGTATTTCCAAATACGAGGTACGAGGAGGCTCCTAGACTACCCATGGAAATCTTTAGCATTTTGAACATCTTTTTATAAAACGCTTAGTGGCCGATGCTTTAAATCATTGTCCGTTCTTTGTTGCAAAACAACTAAAAATGGCAGAAATGCTTTAATTGAATGTTTGCATATGAATACTTTTCATTTTGTTTATTTTTCTTCAAAAAATATCACGTGCACTGTTTTCCCTTATTCTTTTTCTAGACCGTACTAAGAATGAGCCCATCAATCCCATTGACACGGTGAGTTATATGGTTTTATTTCTTATCAAAAAGATTTATTTCATAAGAAGCTGGAATTCCGATTATTTCTCACTATGAAAGAAAAAGACGTACATTCTTTGCTATTACAATCATTGGTTCGTTGTATTCTCACTCAACAATGTTTCCAGCCAACATTCCTCTCGCCAAAAGGAACCGCTGTTTCCTTGCAGCGTTTGCTACTTAAGCAGTTTCTTTTTTACTAGTATCAATTACAATATATGTCTAAATCATATTTTTCAAGCGATAAGCTCCTTTATTGGCCTGAGAGGTTCTAAAACAAAAACAAAAAGTGCATGATTTATGGTAATATTCATCTATTGGTAAAAAAAAAAGCAAGCAATACAATAATAAAAGACCAGCACAAATGATCAGAATAAGTAATCTTAAGGTGCAAACATTTGAAACAAATTATTAAGATTTTTTAAACATTATGAATAAAATCGCAATAAAATGCAAGCACAATAAAGGTACATAGGTAAAAGTATACAAATATAATACTTACAACTCTAATTTATACGTGCAAATAGACACAGTAACACTGAATCGTCAAAAACAAAACACTAAGGTTTGAAAAAAAAAAACAGTGGAAAATGTTATGTTTTTGTTGAGTTTTATTTACTTGATATGACGACATTGACGTAGCTATGATAAGAAAAGTGTTGCGATATCGACTGGACTAGATCTAGAGCAGGAGTTCCCCTTAGACCTCTAAAATGTAGCTTTTAAAGCCAGGGCAAAAATGTTTTTTTTTTCAAAACTCGATTGAGGTGTACATTTAGAATTTGGTATCTTTAAACGTCTAGAAAATGAAGTGATAGAGTAAATCTTTTAATTGTCAAGGAGGACTGCATAGAAAAGAACATGGCACTTTATTGCCAAATTATACATTTGTTCAAGAGTTGCCTGAGCAAAATCTCTAATGAAAGGGGTGTTGCTGAACAGTGAAATGCCACTGATTTCTTTTAATTAATTTGTTTGGTGGAGAAAACGTGGTCGGAGATGGAAGATAGTAAAATTTAAACCCAGGACACGCGCACACATCCCAAAAGAGAAGGTAAATTTTGTGCAATTTCTTCGGATCATGAATACAGTCATAGCGTCGTAAATTTGGTATATATGCCTAGATCTTGACAAACTGTGGTAAACTTTGATTGAAAAAAATAAACTCATAGTGACGCATATTAGTTTCCGATTAATAAAGTTTTGTTTTTACAAGCAAAACTCGTTGCATTTAATTTCGTATTTACAATTTTATGGAATTTATGGAGGACAAATACAAATTAAAAAAAGAAAAGAGAAAGGAAAGAGGAGGGCGAGATCCTATTTGCAATCGCTATGAAGGTTAACGTGTTCTATATCAATGATTTTTAAGTCCGGTAATTAGAAACAAAATGAACAAAAATATTTCAAGAGATAGGCAAAAAGAGATGAACTTGACGTAAGCAGGGGAAAATATCAAGTTCTTAATATTGAGCAAATTTCCTGGATATAGAATACTACTACTACTACTACTACTACTACTACTACTACTACTACTACTACTACTACTACTACTACTACTACTACTACTACTACTACTACTACTACTACTACTACTACTACTACTACTACTACTACTACTACTACTACTACTACTACTACTACTACTACTACTACTACTACTACTACTACTACTACTACTACTACTACCACTACCTCTACCACTACCAATACCACTACTACTACTACTACTACTACTACTACTACTACTACTGCTGCTGCTGCTGCTGCTACTACTGCTACTTCTACTTATACTACTTCTTCTTCTTCTTCTTCTTCTTCTTCTTCTTCTTCTTCTTCTTCTTCTTCTTCTTCTTCTTCTTCTTCTTCTTCTTCTTCTTCTTCTTCTTCTTCTTCTTCTTCTTCTTCTTCTTCTTCTTCTTCTTCTTCTTCTTCTTCTTCTTCTTCTTCTTCTTCTTCTTCTTCTCCTCCTCCTCCTCCTCCTCTTCTTCTTCTTCTTCTTCTTCTTCTTCTTCTTCTTCTTCTCCTTCTACTCCCTTCATTCTTATTTCTTCTTTCTTCTTCTTCTTCTTCTTCTTCTTCTTCTTCTTCTTCTTCTTCTTCTTCTTCTTCTTCTTCTTCTCCTTCTTCTTCTTCTTCTTCTTCTTCTT
>JAWDGP010007197.1:15000-22500 GCA_033675545.1 Elysia crispata | reverse complement strand
AATCACCTTTTGAAGACTTCACAGATTTTACCTTCTGAAAAAACATGCTGCTTCCTGATTATAGAGCGTCTCGATAGTGAGCTTTTCAACTAATTATGCTCAAAGTGCTTTTCAACGAACGGTTCCTTATGAGGCAGTTGATATCCAATAAGGCTTGTTGAACTCCCCGCGGAGCAGCGTTTAGAAACAGCGCGACACTTGAGCATATCGAGGAAATAATTCATAACCAGTGTAATGGCCGATTTCCATGTGAACCAGAATGATCTGAAGAAATATGTGTACATAACCGTTTCCCAAACATTCAACATTGAATCTAGACGAAGAACTGAAGACCCTCTGATCCGAGAGCCAATTATCGGCCATAAGAACAAATTTATGCCTAGCGCTCGAAAAACCTCCTTCCAACTATGGCTTTTAAAAGCTCATAACGTGAAACAACTTTATTAAATTTCTTAAAAAGCTTTTATGGAGAGATATGCGATGCAGACATGACCATGGGGTCTACACGAAAGTCTTGGTGGCTATGGAAAAAGTTCGATAGCACCCTCTTCAGTTCCCAGGTTAAGTGGCATATTAATCTTCTCAGGACCGGTTCACTAAATGTTTTATATATTATAGATGTTCGGATGCATTTATTGAAGATATCCGATGATTATGAACCGATCGTCACGGTCTCTGACGCTGTCATAAGCCTCTGCCTCGTAACTCGAATTAGTAGGTTTAGAAAACTGGCACTGTCGTTCGAGTGTCCTCAGTTTTCATCTCATTATACTCGCAGGTGTGGGTCTCAGCCAGCTAGTACCGATACAATTTGTCCACTCCTGTTGTCTGCGCATGCTGGAATTGTTACCTGTAACCTTTACTAATTTCGGACTTTTCACAGTGTAGAAAAGAACGATATCCTTCTATTCACTCTTATCTCTTTTATCACTTGTTCATCTTCATCTTTTTTACAGGCCGGAATGCTGGGTAAATATATATTTTGTGGTATTTTGAACGGTTAACGGGGATTTCAATAAATACTAGGTTAACGATGACGTAAATCCAAAGAACCTTAAATGGATCATGTTTGTAAAAACGAATTCATGTATAACGCCCTGAGGAATTCATCATTAGTCACGAGCCTGTTTTCGTAGGTTTGTGCTCAATAAATATTGGTAGAAAAAACAATGGAGTCAATGATTGTGGGCTCACGAGTTTTGACCTTGTTAACAGCAAAGGCGTTTGAAATTATACGGTCTTAGTTATGAAGAAAGCAGATATTAGATAGCGAACAAATTTTGTTCTGAAATCATTTATTGATAGCAGACATTTATAGGAGACATTATGTGCCGAGCTAGATGAGGAAGATAAATATGCTCAGTTGGCCATATGACTGAGGGGAACATTGAGCTGACGGGTGAGCTGTAAAACATAACAGTAGGGGGAATACAAACCTGATCCTGCTTTTGAGTAAACAGATACTAAATGCCTTTGAACGCAATATAGCTGTCCTCATCTTGAAAGAGGCCTAAATGTTGTAGATCAAATGAAACAAATGGCCGACTTGTATCAGGAGGCCCATACAGACGGCACAGGTAACACCAAAGAGGCAAACATGGACATGAAGGCGCGGATTACAAGCAAGTTTTATGGTGCTTATGGCGGAGAGAGAGAGAGAGAGAGAGAGAGAGAGAGAGAGAGAGAGAGAGAGAGAGAGAGAGAGAGAGAGAGAGAGAGACTAGGATTGCTTCAAATGTGTCTCGCAGAGACCAATTGCCAGATTTGTACACTTAAGGAAAAAGTTGCCGCGGCAAATGTAAAAGACATGCATGGTGCTAAGAGATAGGGTCTTTGATAAGCTCTTCAGTGTCCTCAACATGGGTCTGACAGTTTAAAAAGGCAGGAGAGGGAAAAAGCGGCGTCTGTAATCAGAACACCAGCCAGTCTCAGAAAAGCGGTGAAGCAGTGGGATATGTTAACAAAGTTTGGAGTCAAGCTGTAAATAGGAACATAATAACATGTAGAGCTAGGGATATGTCGGTTAGCAAAACCATCGAGAATTCTGATGTGGACTTGCTAACAAAGTCAATTGTACTTTCTGCTGTACAATAGAGAAAAATTATTCCGCTGCTGTATGGACAGCGAAGAGTAAAAATGTCTGTGTTGCGAGGCACAGTGTATAGCCTACCTTCGCTTTGGTCAAGTGATCATTACTGCCTCTAGGATGTTTGAGGAAATCACACCTAAGTGTTGAAGGATGGAACGGTTAGATCCGCAGCAATCGTAATGGTCGAGTTCACTTCTTCACTCCCCAGCGGACGTGCGAGAAATGTTGATGGTAAATCTCTTACCTAGGCAACAATGATGACATTCACACAGGACGCAAAGAGTGCAGATGTTGTACAGAGGATGGCACCTCATAAGACGTCGGTGTTATAAACCTGCTTTTGTTATGTAATTCAGGGTCTTTGAAATAAAGCTCCGCAAAAAACCGGCCCACGGTTGACAACGTCACGTGTGGAATAAATAGAATTGACGCTAAAGATAGCTGGATAACTGTGAATAATGGTTTGTTTTATTGGGTGGAAAGGATCATCGATATGATCCAGGCGCAGTAGAACAGCTTATCGCTCTCCGAACTTCTGGAAGAGGATAATGTGAATGGTACATGAGGGGGCTCGATGATCAGTTGAGGCAAGAATTCGGCTCAGAATGAATTTACACGTCCAGAGCTGTTGTTAGTTTGCTACCCTTGTCAGTAAATTTTGGCAAAATAAGACAAAGTAAATGCCATTGCAGACCACTCCTTTGATTAAAATGCAATGAGACAATGAGCGGTTGAATGAGGTTTTGCTTGAATTTTTTTTAGACTGCGCATCAAAAAGAAGATCATTTTGCAGTATACTGGGAAGCTCATAAAGGGTGATTGACAAATGAATTAATTTTCACCTCATGTTATAGCTAATTCACTTCTGGAACGCGTCAACGGGTTTTCGAAGAATAAGTTGAGTAGGGCGTAATCAATAACCCCAAAATATGTGACAAGCGTATTGCTCCGATGTTGCTTACCTCCAGAGAGACTCCAGTAGAGAGCATCGAATTCAACGCATTTTAGCTGTTGTCCTTAGCAAGGTGAACTTTTCTCTGGACAGTGTTAAACATTTCTAGACTGATCAATGGCAAAAGTTTGAACTAATTTCGGATAAGGGTAAAATATGCTTGAAAAACTCCAGGATGCCATGCGAATTGCTAATAAGCATTAAATAGAGAAAAAAAAGGCAGAAAAATAAAATTATTATGACAGATCAGCTAAGAAGAAAAACTTTGAAGGAGGTAACTCTTTGGTATTTTGTTCCTACATAGGCAACAAGCTGAAGATGGCGTAGATTTGAGGTTGTTGATTGAGTAAGGCCAGTAAATTATTATACCTCGATTTATGGAAAACGTCGGGTACATCATGTAAAATATAATATTCAACGGAACATACGTTCAAGTAAAGGCTATGATAGTGGATGAAAACAATCAAGAGGATCATCCGCCCCTTGAGCAACTATCATACTCGTCTCCACAGGTTCAACAATTTGAAGATAAGCAGAACGTGGTTGTTAATAAGAACCTGAGAGAGGGCAGAGGAGGGACTTTAATTCATCGATTTTCGGACACGTTCAGCTGCGTGAACGCTGAACATAAGATTGAGTTACTAGACCAAAAGCATTTCATGGTAGTTAGGGAACACTCCTGTATGCAACCAGGGACGCGATCAATATAGAGGTGGACGCCAGGTGGAAGCAAACATCATAGAGCAGTCGGATTTTGCGTGCAGTTCACCTATTGTTCTTGTCAAGAAAAAGGCTCCACCTTTTTTGGGACTTCAACGCAGCGTCAAGAGATAATGCTAAACCGATACAAAGATCAACACGATTAAAAGTAGCCTTCAGGATCCAAATACTACACTAACATCCGCAGCGTTTTGGGCAACTGAATGTGGCAGGGTCATAACTATAAGAGAATAGGTATGAGTCATTTTCAAGGTGCAGTTCCTAAAATCTTTAAAGGCTACCAGCAGGAATCCCTCGAGCTAAAGACAAAGCCACTCACAGCCACCTAACTGGGAGAGGATTATTCTGAACAGTGTCGGATTGAAGAGTAGCCGGGCAACATTCAACCGCATAATGAGAGCGAAAGGTATTGGGCCAGGTTTATAGGTATTCGTAGATGACGTATTTTGCCTTGCACACACTCATGGCAAGAACACAATGAGATTTGCGCGGCGGTGATGAATAGATTGAAGCAAGGAAATCTGAGAGATGGACCATCAAAACTGTTGGCCTGTAGAACTAAAATTGGATTCTTGGGACATGTTGCCAACCAAGGAATTTTGAGACCTTAAATTAAAAAGTCAGAGACGATAGCAAAGAAGCAAATAAACTCATTTCTTGGATACTACCGACATCTTGTGCCAAACTATTTATCGACAGTGGTGCTACTCTCTGATGTCATCAGGACGTGAAAAAGTCAAATGAATGTTTTTCAGATAATGGGCTTTTTTCGCACGACTTTGTGGTTGTCTGATCTGAGAGTGCCCCCTTCAATGGTGTAAATTCTTAAAAAACTGAAGCCAGCAGAAATTAGAAACTCAATCATTGAAAATGAATGTCTTGCAATAGTAAAATTTAATTCATTTAGCAAGCTAAAACTATGCTCTTTTATGACTGAAATGGATCATATGACTCTGACGTCGATCACTAAAAATCAGCAGTTGAATTCTTGGGTTGTCCGCTGAACACTAGCATTGCAACTCCTTGACTTTAGAGTAGAGACTGTCAAAACTGTGCACACGCAATGTCGAGATTTCCTTAAACTGATAACTGAATGGTTTACAGATGAGTTGATTTCAGTGGGGATGTGATTAGACAATCTTGGATACTAGGTCTAGTTCACAACATAACGTCATATTTCTTTTTACTGTGTGGGATAGAGAACACAGGATTACGATGTCAAGCCCAGGGATTGTAATATCACAGAGGGAAAAGGGCATCAGATGCCAGACGTGGGAGATAAGTTAGTCAGGCTGGGAAATACCGCGGTTGTAGCAATTTCAACTCTGAACAATTAAGGGAATTTTTTGTTTTTGTAAGAACTACGTGAACAATGACATGAAGGTGGGATGCGGTGAAACTCTATGGAAAATTTTCAATGAATCAGTAATTTTTGAGTCAATGGCGAATCATGTAGGAACCCCTAGGAAATTTTCATTAGGCCGCAGGGTGTTTTCGTAGGTTTGTGAAGTGTAAAATAACTATTGATAGGAAAAAATTTTGGTAAGCGGGTATTCCACTCGCCAAGCACTCAACAAAGCATTTAGAAAGACTTGATCTTGTTTAAATTCTCTGAGAAAAGTTGTTTATCTTTTACAAAACGGGTAGTCGAACCTGTCAGTGAGGGCAACCAGTTTGGAAGTCTTTATATGTGTCTGTTCGTGTGGTCTACAATTACATATGACCTATAGGTCAGTGATGCAAAATGCTCGAGACCTGTATACCGTACTTTAAGGAAATAAAAGGTAAGAGATGAGCTACAAATCTCTAAGTAAGATTTTAGCGCATGTGTTTAAGTGAAATTACCATAGATATTGTGAATCTGCTTGAAGAGAGAATTGCTTATCGGTCACCCAGATGCCATTATAAAATGTTTTGAATGAGTGTTGAAACATTGCAGTTCCAGGATTTTATCAATATTGCTTATTTAAAGCGTGCTTAAAGGAACGCACATATCCTAGTTCCTGTACGGGAGGTATATCTTATGAAATCATTTTTATGATGACCCTTAATAAACCTTGGTGCACACTTGTTGGTTTGTTTCTCTGGAGTATACATGAACCGCCACAATTGTGGCGGTTCGTGTATACTCCAGAGAAACAAACCTTTTTTTCGTTTACAATTTTGATGTAATCTTTATCTAGGGTGAAGGAATGTTCAGTTGATTGTTAATTAGCTTAGTCGGACTTATTAGGCTGTGATCAATCTCGGAGAGCTTTCCAACATCATCCTGGGAATATGTGCGTGATGAGTGTCGAGAAGATCAGGAGTACAAGGATATTTAACAGGAAAATAAATGGTGAAACGTGTTGATTCTATACAAATCATCATAAGCAAAGCCTTATTAACTTTATTTCCTAGTAGCTTAAAGCAGATTTGGTGTCTTGTTATTATGAAGTAGATCTTGTGTGTATCATGCATGATTGTATGATCAGTTTTACTCAAAGATACATTAACAATGAGCATTTATTTACTTTTCATTTAATCATACCAGAACTTATGTAAGTATTACAAGAACTGACTCTACAAAACTATATTTTCCAAGATAAAAAAATTACATAGTATCAATCACGAATCTCTGATTATCAACGTGAAGCGTTCACTTGATAAGAAAAATAAGCAAAAAACAAATGTATTCTTGATAAATTCTTTATCTTAACAAAAGCTTCAGATGTACTGGATTTTCCTTTTATCTATCTTATTTTTCTCTCCAGCATGTGAACCCACAGAAAAGACAAGGCGTAAGTCAAACTTTTCTTAAAAATCTTCCACAGTAGTATAATACAAACATATAGATACGGGAGAAAAAAAATGCATCAATTTTGGCTCAAATTTAACAACAAAATAATTTTGTTTCGCTCGTTACACAAGAAAAAGTGATATCTCACTGTTTTAGTAGACGTTCGGTACAGAAAAAAAATAAAAAAAAAACATTTTAATTCCAAAAAAAGTATAAAGATGAAAATAAAAAACAAATTTAATACATAACAATCAGAGAAGCTTAAATACTTAAAACCTTTGATAAATCGAAAAAACAACAAAAAAAGGAAAAAACATTAAAATTCTTTTTAACCCATGATAACTGTTTGCTGATATGAAAACTGTTTGCCTTTTCTCTTACCAGAATCAAAGACTTGGATGGGTAATAACCAAAAAAAAATGAAATAAAATAAATAAATATAAAACATAAAAAAATAAGGACTCAGTAAAAGTATTCGTATAAGTAAGGGTAGAAGTAGTTGTAGTAGAAGTAGTAGTAGTAGTAGTAGTAGTAGTAGTAGTAGTAGTAGTAGTAGTAGTAGTAGTAGTAGTAGTAGTAGTAGTAGTAGTAGTAGTAGTAGTAGTAGTAGTAATAATAACAGCAGCAGAAGCAAGGCAGCAGCAGCAGCAGCAGCAGCAGCAGCAGCAGCAGCAGCAGCAGCGCCAGCAGCAGCAGCAGCAAGCAGCAGCAGCAGCAGCAGAACCCCAGCAGCATAGCCAGCAGCAGCGGCAGCAGCAGCAGCAGCAGCAGCAGCAGCAGCAGCAGCAGCAGCAGCAGCAGCAGCAGCAGCAGCAGCAGCAGCACGGCAGCAGCAGCAGCAGCAAGGAAGCAGCAGCAGCAGCAGCAGCAGCAGCAGCAGCAGCAGCAGCAGCAGCAGCAGCATGGCAGCAGCAGCAGTCAGCGGCAGCAGCAGCAGGCGGCAACAGCAGCAGTAGCAGC
>JAWDGP010007197.1:0-7500 GCA_033675545.1 Elysia crispata | reverse complement strand
GAGCAGAGTCTGCTTGCTAAATGTAATTTACCAATAAAAATTCATTTCACATCTATTTCCGTTTATGATAAAGAAGTCATCAACAAAAAACCGTAATACATTATTGGTACATATTTTCGAGACTGAGTGATTTAGGAAGAACAGTGACCAACCCAAATCGTCGTTTGCATCGATAATTGATTTTGTTTCGCGTAAACAAGTGAAACAAACTTCAGAATTTGGTGAATAGTCTTGATCGTCAGAAGACAACTGTTCATCGCATAATGTATGAAGAACTTGAATCTATTAATAATGAAGCTAGACGAAAAATGAGGACTATCTTACAGAATATTCTTTAAACCACTTCGTTAGTCCATCCAAGATCTTTCAACGCAGTTGTCCCCTACTGCGTTTTTCTTCGATCATTCTAGTTGCTGCAAGATGTTTTAGTTTAGTTTCTCTCTTCTCATCATATGACCAAGAATGGTTGCCTCGCGTTTACGTATTTAATTTAGGATTGATCATGTTGCGTCAGCTTCTCCTAACACTTTAATCTGATTTCTTTAAAGTCCATTAAGGTTCGTACCATATTGCCTAGGAACTAACATTTCTGTTGCCTCGCCGCAACTGTTTCGAAATTGTCCAGGCCTCGCATCTATTCATCAGAATGGGTTCAATAAATCACTCCAGGGCTCTTCTTCTTGTGTGTATCTGGAAGTGTTTATTTGTTCGCATTGATATTATTTTCTAAAAACTCTTCTTTGCTTGAGCTATTCTTGATGCAATTTCATTGTTGTTACGTCTATCACTTGATACTAAAGTACCCAGGTATTTGAATTGATCTATTTGCTTCAGTTTATTCCCATTGATAATAATGTTGATCTGTGGACACTCATTGTTTCGACTGACGACCGTTACTTCTGTTATTTTGTTATTCTATTCCAATATTTTTTTATAACTTCTTCAACGATGTCTATTAATTCTTGCAGATCTTTCTAGACCACCTAGGCGCGTTGTAAATTGCCATTAGATTGGAGTCGCAATATTTTTGTCCCCAAAATTGCGTTTTTGAAAAATGAAATGGAATAATGTATTTTCAAAGAAAGAGGTCAAAGTCCAAACTTCTTCCTGTAAGCACAGCTTGGTATAGATGGTAGGAATGAAACTAAAATTGCGCAAACAATGTAGGCCGCGGCATTTCTAAAACCATCTGGAATAGGTATATGTTATAGAGTAATATCTAAATACATGATCTGAAAAAGTTGCCAAGATTTAGATTCTAGATCTAAGGCCTTTAGAATCACAGTAGTTACATTCAAATAAAAAAGTTTAGATCTAGATCTATATACTACTTTTAGGCTTAGAATTTCAAAGAGGATTTGAGATCTAAATCTAGAGTCTGTGTTTCGAATTAAATAAGGATATTACGACTCTAGGTTATGATAGATAGATGCGGATCATGTGAAAAAGGATGGATATCAAAACATTCATATTAAGCCCATATAATCCGCACAGGCACACTAACCCCCGCAAATTGACACCGGGGTCCCGTTCGTAGGCCTAGAATTTTTTTTTTTCAGTTTGTGCTAGATACACAAACAATTGATCGATGACCTCAAAATTATGTGAGCAGAAGCCTTTCGGTCTGTTTTGATTCGTCACATACGCATCAGTTAGGGCAGCCTCTGCCTGTTCTTTGAGAATTTTGAATTTGACTAAATTTTTGCGAAGAACGTTTGTTATAAAAACAATTATAAACGAAGAAAAGCCCAAGGCAAGAAAGAGTTTGTCCCTTTTCTACTTCGTTTTATGAAAAGGGAAAAACACTTCCATATTATCTTTTACCAAGGCAATGAGAGAAATGGAATTGCATAATATGGTTTGACTTATAAACAAGATAGGTTTTCGTAAAATGATTTGTTTTTGCCTGGATTGCTGCAGTTCATGCTAACAGGAGTGCAGAAACTGCAGATAATCTAGCGAAAGCATCCTTATCAAAAAGTATTACTCTAAACTGTCATTTGGGTTAGCATGATCTAAAACTTAGAATCAATACTTTCATCAATTTATTTGACAGAATGCTGGGAATTTGATTCATCAAATCAATGATAACTATGAAACTCTACCAAGCCAAGAGGTAGACCCATAACACCAAATTGCGAGAACTAAACGGATATGTCCAAATCTCATTTTGATCACATATGGGCTAACATTCCCCCTCCCGCCCCCCTTTCTTTTCTCATAAGGAAGGAGTTGTCGTTTTGTCAACGTCTTTACACTCTAAAACGTAAATTATTTTCTGGATATTACTAGTATCAAACTGATCACACAACAAAATATGGCAGACATTGCAATTTTTTCCTTTTCTGTTCACAAAATCACAATCTGAGATCCACAGTGTAGGGATCATGGGCCGTTGTTTTGTATGATGAGTTTAGAAATTTATGTCAACTGAAATCTTTTTCTCAATTTTTCGCATGCGTGTTATAGCTGGCCTTGGTTTTGTTTAATCAATTAAGTTGTAGAAGGCAAACGTTAACAAAATGAGAAGAAAGTTATCTATGTTACTTTTTGTACCGTAATAATGACGCCTTATTGTATAAATCCCTACTGAAATATTGTTCTTTTTTTTTATTTGTTTCATTCAGGCATCCGCGCGGCTAAAAGTTTCAGAGGTAGATATGAAGAGTGTCACTAAGTTTACATCGATAATTTAAAGTCAACTTCGAGAACTCAAGGCATGCTTTACACGAGCAATCGTTTGCATTCTAAATCTAATGTAAAGGAAGTAGTGTAGATTGTCATGATAGTCAGGCACAAAAGAATTCCCAAAGTTAAATTCTGTTTATTTTCTTAAGTATGCAAATATCATGAATCTAGAAGAGCTCCTGAGCACTTGACTGCTTGGTAGATGAAGCAAGCGGGGGAAGAGGATTGAACATAAATGCTTAAAAACATGGACGTGTGCTGTATGACATTGTGATGAGAACAAAGGAATGAGAATGAAGGAAATATTGGTTGTCAAACTCATTCTGCCGATTCGACATGATAAATAGATACATCAAATACAAAAAATCGGTATAGTAGTGAAACAAATTGGGACGGCAACATATTCAAACAGAGAGAATCATGAAAATAAGGAAAAGAAATTTGCTGGAAAAGCTGGAAAAGAAAAGGCGTGAAGAGGGGAAAGGGATGGAGACAGAGGCAGAGAGGAAGAGAGAGAGAGAGAGAGAGAGAGAGAGAGAGAGAGAGAGAGAGAGGAGAACAATGGTATAAAGATATACATACATATGTGTGTATGTATGTGTGTGTATCACAGGCATAAAGAGCAAGAGATAGGGATACCTAGATAGAGATAGACAGGCAGACAGATAGATAGATAGATAGATAGATAGATAGATAGATAGATAGATAGATAGATAGATAGATAGATAGATAGATAGATAGATAGATAGATAGATAGATAGATAGATAGATAGATAGATAGAAAGACAGATAGATATTATTGGTAGTAGAGAGAATGGTTATCAAATAAGCTGTATTATTGGTGGGTCTTTATTTAGTTATTACGTTTCTCTCTATTTGCTCGGCCTTATCTGAAATATAACATTTTCATTTTCTGACACTCAGATACTCGCAAGAATATTCCAAGCAGGTTGACAGAGTTCTCCGATGCTAGTAAGTGGCTGCCTTCCACTTTATCATATTCTTCTATTCGCCTCCTACAATTCTCGTGAAAACACTATATCTCCTGCTATTAATCTTAGGTTTTTTTTTCGAAATCAACCATTTTGTGTGTTTTGCATGGACCGTAGTTTCTTACACTGCGTGCCCAGCAAATGTAATCTCACATCTTAAAAATTTTATGAATGGCTATATTATCTTGATCAAATTTTTTGATAAATTCTTGTACATGTTATGACTTTGTGTTTGTGTACGGATGTTCTTGTGGTCACAAAAACCGATAGCTCGATACTTAAAATGTATCTGCTCATATAAAAGGTGATAGAAAAGCAATGCTAAAAAACTTTATCAAATGCCAAGGCGCAGGCGCTAGGCAAATTAAATATTATATCCCATTACGATATTTACTGAGCTTTTAATGTCTTCTTTGCTTTCTTTTTATAAGTTTTTTTCTTTTTTTTTACTTGCCCTAATTACGCCTTCTCTTTTTTAGTGCTGTTAAACAGCAATTTAGAGTTATACATTCCAAATGATAAGGAATAACGACAATGGTCCAAACGCATTGTCTTCAGTCCATATTGAACATTGGGTCCGGTACATTTTTTTTCCATATCCGTATTTAATTTGATTATATAGATAATTTAAATTGATATCTAAATCTTGTTTTTTATATTGTACACCATTTTATATTTGAAAACCATTAAAAGACACTCACAAAATGTGTCAATAACTTTCTTGATGCCAAGAAATTATGCTATTTTTAGCGATCAAACCAAACAGTGGACTAGGCGGTCGTGCGGTTTGTTTGGTTTTTTTTTTAGTTCTGTTCATATAAATAACCTGCAAAAGTTCTCTCTAGATTTTATCTAGATCTGTATAATTGTTTGGAATATAACCGTTGTCTTTATTGGCGAGATGTTGAGATAAAAAAAAACAACAGGAATAGGAACATTCTGATACACGTGGAAAAGATGAAAGGTTAGTTTTTGTAAATTATATATAGCTTATAAATTTAATTATTTAGAATTACATGTAAAGTAGCTTTGTGTTCTAGATAATATTTTCTGAGGGAAGAATTTTGTTTTGCATTATATATTTATGTAGATCTAGGTTTAAATCCGGTTTTGGATTAAAATCTCGAGATCATTCTAGTGTCTAACTGTAAGCAGAGGTTAAGATCTTTTCGAGAAAATCAGATAAGTACAACCGTACGAATTTCTTGTATATATGGAAGTAGACAGTAGAAATATTAGTTAAAGGTTTGGATTTAGCTAATTTAAATCAGTTCTGCTAATGACAAAATATCTTTTTTGCACATGTCTTTTAACCTAGACCTAATCTTCATGATCCTGATCTAGATTCATTACATCATGAAGTTTTGTTTGTTTCTAATTTTCTAAAACTTTAAAGAGATATAATCATAATTAATGACTTTTGTATAAAATAAAATGTTCAAATGTAGTTCTTCCGATTAATTAGATTCTAAATTTAGAATGGTACTTTTAAGACTTTTTTTTAAAGTTAAATCTAGCCAAACGATAAAATCTCAAATGAAGATACTAAACTGGATCTGGAAAATTAATTTTTTTTATACAATATACTGAATTCCACCCTCCAGGAAGAACTTAAATGTCTATAACAGAAGAAATGAAATTGAAAACAAATTGAATACTGATATTTTTTTTATGAAAATGTGCCATTATTCAAGGCATTTATGCCCCAAACATAGAATAGAGAGGGCACTTAGAAGATTAGAATTTGGAAATGAAAGATGGAAAAGGAAACGAAACAGTATAAGTTCTGAGAGAAGCTTTATGTTTCCTTCACCTACTGTTTCTTCATTGAAACTTATTACTCTATTGAGGAATATTTTTATCATCATGCTTCAATGCAGCTGCAATTGGGCAACCAGCACCACCACTCTCACCATCAATACAAGCCGTCTAATATGCACCTTGTAGGTATTTGAACTATGTCTTGAATCATTTCAGAATGGCAGATCAATTAGTGAGACTTACAGCATGCGAACGGTAGATCTCACTTCACCAATGTCAGTGTTGAGCAGCAACCTGAAGGTAGGAGGTAAAGACTACCCTCTTGAGATCGCTTGATAATCATCTACAATCCAATATAAACCACCACAGTGTAAGATAATAATGATGTGAATGAGATTAGCTAACCAGATTTCTCGTTAATTGCAATGGTATTTTAAGATATATCAATTTAGATTGCGACTTGCAATTCCAATTATTATTATGATTATGCTTTAATTATTATACACTTTTACGAAAATGAGATAGAGAGCGATCTATTTTGAACACGTTGATTTTAATGTGTTATAAATAGTATTCCGGAGCAAATTATTTGCCTTCCAAAAAATTTATTTAACAATAATGATACTAAATTCGCTTGCTTGGTAAATATTTAAATTTAGATCAGGAGATTGAGATTTAAAAGGTGAATTGGGTTCAGCATATCTTTTTTACCTTAGTCAAGTGTGTAACTTGTAATTGTTTTGATAAACATCATTGGGGTTATAATAATGTTCCAAACTGATGTCCCTCAATAAGTGTAGAAATCTATTTGATTAGCGATAACTTGGAGATAACATTTTGCAAATCTGCCTTGACCATCTTAAGTGGATTGAGCGTAACACAAAATCACATTTCTTTTTAAAAATGTATGTCTCTGCAAACTTATAAAGGGTTCTCCTTTGTTCTTGATGGAAAACGAAACAAAGTTGTTTACAATGTACCTCATCTTGTGATTTATCCATTTTGAAAAAGGGTACATTCCGTTTAAAATAAGATTTATGTACTATTTAAACTTTCACGTGCATAATAAAGAGGATTATCCTTCAATGAGAATTGTGCCCATCTTTTAACGCGCAGACCAAAAGATTTAGATTACAATGCAAACATAAAATTATAAATTTGATATCTTGGAAGTGAAATGTTGATTAAAATGTTTACAGTTGATTATTGATGTAATAAAAGAAATCTATTATATAAAGTTTGGATTTCATTCTATACTGTTGAGATTGTTTGTGGGACTTATTACATACAATGCTGTTTAATTCACGTTTTAATTTGAAAGCTTTCTCGAAGATAACGTTTGGTTCTAGGGCTGCTGTTAATCGATATAGTAAGAAAACTGTTTAGTCCAAGATAACAAGGAGAAGGTGCAATGACGCTTTAATCTTTAGAATCACAAAGACAATTAGACTTCTGTCAAACCTAATCCATTGCATGATAGCCTAAGGCTCTGAATGCCGAATCTATATAGTGTCAGTTAAATACTTTGGAAATTGAACTATCTATCCCCTCACCCCTCAACAGAAGAGCTGGGCAGTAGAGGACTTAAATCCTGGCACTGTAGACAAGAGCAGGGGGGGACATTGTGATGCATAGCAAGAAGATTTATTCCTCTGTGATGGGTGAACAGAAGAGCCAAGTGTAGAGGACTAAACTTGGTACTAGACAGAGTGTGATAGACGGCATAGCAAGAAGATTTATTCTGTCTGGGGATCCCTGTTACAATAACTGCATCATGTCACCAGAGAGAACTAAAATATCGCACCTGGTCAAGTCCAATGAACCTAGACTAAATATCACGAGTTGCTCTTTCGTTGTGGAGACAGTTTCGCTAGGATTCTGCAAAACAAAAAACAAACAAAAAACAAAACAAAATGAAAACAAAAAGAAAAAAGAGAAAAAAGAAAAACAAAACCATAACGCGATCGAACCCTTTCTAGAGATCTAACTTACTTACAATCACTTTAGCAGTTTAAGAAGGATCAAGCTATGAAATGCTTTTTTTATACCAAAAAAAATA
>JAWDGP010007196.1:175000-187500 GCA_033675545.1 Elysia crispata | reverse complement strand
ATGTCCTTTCTTGACGTATGGACAGAACTGCCAAAAAATCTGCAGTATCTACTGCGGCGGGTTACACAAAAAATGTCACAAGATATATGGAACATGTTTAGACGGCTGCGAAAAGGGTTACAAGGGTCTTAGATGTGACCAAGGTTGACAAAGAATAAAAACAATCTTATGTGTAATTGCAATATGAGATAGCAATTATTAAAAACACTTACCTGAACGTTTAAAATTTTCTTTACTATGTCATGTTTTGATTTCTTATATTTTCTTTTTTCTAATCTAATCTCCGATCGGAAATCGTATATCAAAGCTTTTTTTAAAGATATAAACTAACAGTTTTCATAACTATGAAAATATTTAACAACTCGGAGTAAATGACAATACTTTGACAGAATGTGATGTGGGAGAATATGGAAACAACTGCTCCAACACTTGCAGCCCTCACTGTGCTGGACCCCACAACGCCTGTGACGAGGTCAACGGAACATGTGTATTGGGCTGTGACCCCGGATATCAGGGAGATTTCTGTGATACTGGTGAGGTTTGTTTCCAAACTGAGATGATAAAAAAACGTGTATTGGGCTGTGACCCCGGATATCAGGGAGATATGTGTGTCACTGGTGATGATATTGTTCCCAAACTGAGATTAAAACAGGTATGTAGGGGCTGTAATCTTAAAAGTGAGGGATATTAGTGTGACGCTAGGAAGAATTGTATGAGAAAAAAAATAGAAAGCCTACATATGTTTTTATCTCTGTTATTTTTAAACCGATATAATTTTTTTTCCATTGTGGGTTTCTTTTAGGTTAATACTTGCCTATATCTCTTATATCACATATCTTTTAAAAGTTATTCTTTGACTCCTCATTTTTCATATTTCGCTGTTTTTACCTCTATTTTCTTCAGCTTTATATCACCTCCATGGCGTAGACCTTTATACTGTGGCTGCTATATGGGCCGCCTTTCTACTATGCTGGTCTACTCTGGCGCTAATAATATTGTGAGTAAAGAGACATAAATAGTACTTTGAACAATCTTATTTCCTTATTGATTTTTTTAACGCGGCTTTCATAAAAAAGATTACAATCATTTTTTCGGTTCAAAGGATTTTCTAAGCATAAGTGATTTTTTAACAACTTATAAGTAGTAGTAGTAGTAGTAGTAGTAGTAGTAGTAGTAGTAGTAGTAGTAGTAGTAGTAGTAGTAGTAGTAGTAGTAGTAGTAGTAATAATAGTAGTAGCAGTAGTAGTAGTAGTAGCATCAGCAGCAGCAGTAGTAGTAGTAGTACTCAGTAGTAGTAGTAGTAGTAGTAGTAGTAGTAGTAGTAGTAGTAGTAGTAGTAGTAGTAGTAGTAGTAGTAGTAGTAGTAGAAGTAGTAGTAGTAGTAGAAGAAGTAGTAGTAGTAGTAGTAGTAGTAGTAGTAGTAGTAGTAGTAGTAGTAGTAGTAGTAGTAGTAGTAGTAGTAGTAGTAGTAGTAGTAGTAGTAGTAGTAGTAGTAGTAGTAGTAGTAGTAGTAGTAGTAGTAGTAGTAGTAGTAGTAGTAGTAGTAGTAGTAGTAGTAGTAGTAGTGGAAGTAGTAGTAGTAGTAGTAGTATTTTTTCGTAATCTTTAAGAAATGTCCGAAACTGATATAACATTTGAAAAACAGGAATTCTAACATGCGTTTTTTTTAACCTGTCGGTTTCTTATTGTCATCGCAACCCATCTTTGCTAATCTCGTAGTAAAGCCCAGGGTAGCGTATGGGATCAGGAAACAGTAGGGACGCTTTCTTCAATCGCAAACACTGAACCAGCAAGCTTTGAACGAAAAAGTGAAGAGGAAGAGTCGGAAGAGAAAAGGAGGTAAAACCCTCTTTTGCTGGGAAAAAAAATTCATTTTCAAAAAGCCATAGTTACATAAAAGTCTCCTTAATTCTATGTTTTTATGTGTGGAGGATATTGCTTGGGGTGACTAAAACAATAAACCACATCACGGTGTGATTAAAAGAATAAACCACATCATAGTGTGATTAAAAGAATAAACCATATATCGTTGTGATTAAAACAATAAACCACATCATGGTGTGATTAAAAGAATAAACCATATATCGTTGTGATTAAAACAATAAACCACACCATGGTCGTATTAAAAGAATAAACCACATCACGGTGTGATTAATTTAACCATGTACAAGTTTTTCCTAGATTGGTTTTGTTTTATCTCTGTACAGTTTGATCTTTGTTAGAAGCTGGGTACAAGGAGTGACACATATTGATTATTCTGATGTTAATTTTTTATCGCAAGTATTTTTACGGTTGTAGGAGAATCATAAAACTTTAAATAATTTTACAACATCAAACTTAATATGCCTCAAGCTTGATACTATCATTCTTATTTAATGTTTACGGCAAAAAAATAGTAGATGAAAAATTATGGACGGCATATGTGGGTGGCTATCAAGAATATCATGCTTGCTTGAACAGTTTTGGGACTATTTCTGTATCATATTCACAAAACGACTCCTTATAGTAGGGATTGTTTTCAGGACACAATTTCTTTTTCAATCTGACCCTGAGCTGGGGGTTTTGTGATAATAAAGTGCCTATTTCTTAATATCCATATTTAAAAAGAAAAATGTGTATTATTTTCGAGGAAAAAAATAAACATGCAAGCACTGCGTCTAACTACGATAACCTTTTACATCCTTGTATCTTAGTTGAAAGTTTCAATCTGTATCGAAAACTTTAATAGACAGCTTTCTAATTTGCATGATGCTTTTAAAAATTTGTATAACATTACACAAAAACTGACTGAAGCTTTTTTCGAATAGATACAACATATTCATTTGTGTGATAAAGACCCCTAGGGAAATTCATATATACAACATATTGAAATATATAAGAAAATGTTTCATGCCTGTCAACTTTTTTCCCCTAGCACTTTTATTAAAACATTAATTGATGCAGCACTGAAATCATTTCAAGAAACTTTTTTTTTCGTCTAATTTTACATTGTTGTTACAACATTGCTCGTAAGGTATCGAAAGTTAAGAATTGTTTAAATTTTATCAACCATGCAAAATAGGCTTTTTAAGATTACAAATATTGGAATGTATTTTTAATTTTATTTTTGATATTATTATTATTATTATTATTATTATTATTATTATTATTATTATTATTATTATTATTATTACTACTACTACTACTACTACTACTACTACTACTACTACTACTACTACTACTACTACTACTACTACTACTACTACTACTACTACTACTACTACTACTACTACTACTACTACTAATACTACTACTACTACTACTACTACTACTACTACTACTACTACTACTACTACTACTACTACTACTACTACTACTACTAATACTTTTATTACTATTATAATTGTTATCATTGTAATTATTATTATTTTTATTTTTATTATTATTATTATTATTATTATTATTATTATTATTATTATTATTATTATTATTATTATTATTATTATTATTATTATTATTACTAGTATTAATACTATTATTACTATTAAAATTGTTATTATTGTAATTATTATTATTATTTTTGTTATTATTATTATTATTATTATTATTATTATTATTATTATTATTATTATTATTATTATTATTGTTATTATCATGTTTTTAGTTCTTTTTTTTTGTATTTTTTTCGATGTAGCACATCTTTTTCACCTTGTATAACTTTGCGTTTGTGATAATTTAAAGCTGTGAAGGGTGACATTTTGTCAAAAAGGGGATGAGTATCAGTTAACGAAAACATTACTAATTGTTTAGGGCCAAATTTTTTATTGTCCCTTTAGGACCGAATTTATTGATCTTTGAAAAACAGAGTCAAGCTTTTGGAACTTACATTGCCTAGGTGTGGTTATGCTATATCCACGCTTCTATATGCTAGCTTTATTGATGATTTTTTTTTTACAATTTCTATTATTATGTTGACAAAATGTATGAATCACGTTTATAAAGTGAACGCTACAGGAGCATCAAAAGTGGAAGTGGTGCCTCAGGGCTAGGAAGAGACGTATCCGACAAACAATCGCACGTTGATGAAGACTTCAACCCGGAGCAAACATCACGTCTGTCATCCAAATCGATTCGACTAAGAGCCGGACAAAGTACAATTTTGATGTAGTGAGAGGTTTAGATTCTCGAACCTCATGGTAAATGGGTGGTACGTGGTTTGAGTGACAGGTTTAGATTTTCGAACCTTATAATGAGTGGGTGGTACGTGGTTTGAGTGAGAGGTTTAGATTTTTGAACCTCATAATTAGTGCGTGGTACGTAATTTGAGTGAGAGGTTTAGATTTTTGAACCTCATAATGAGTGGGT
Organism: Elysia crispata; assembly: GCA_033675545.1. Classification (NCBI taxonomy): domain Eukaryota; kingdom Metazoa; phylum Mollusca; class Gastropoda; family Plakobranchidae; genus Elysia; species Elysia crispata. The sequence continues at coordinate 183,156 of JAWDGP010007196.1, read as the reverse complement.
GGTACGTGGTTTGAGTGAGAGGTTTACATTGTCGAACCTTATAATGAGTGGGTGGTACGTGGTTTGAGTGAGAGGTTTACATTGTCGAACCTTATAATGAGTGGGTGGTACGTGGTTTGAGTGAGAGGTTTAGATTGTCGAACCTTATAATGATTGGGTGGTGAGTAGTTTGAGTGAGAGTTTTACATTTTTGAAACCTGTGTTGAGTTGGAGATAGTTGATTTGAATGAAAGTTTTAGATTTTCGAACCTTGTGTTGAGTGAGAGTTACTCGGTTTTACTGAAGTATTTTAACCCTGTGTTGAGTGGGAGATACATTATTTAAATGAGAGATTTAGATTTTTGAAATCTTGGTTGAGTGGGGTATCTTCGGTTCCTGTTTTAAGTGAACGTTTTTGTATCTTATTTACAGCTTTAAGTTATTTTAAGTTCAAACTTTTTACTTTCAGTCCTAGTAATCGCGCTGTATAAAGAATGCTTTTTATATCTTGTTTTTACTTGTACTGTTCCCTCTAAATACTTTTAAGAGTTTTTAACATCCTTTGATGATTGCAAAATCATTTTATTTTGTGTTATGTCCGATTCCTCACAAAATATGCTGAGTGAGAATTTATAAAAAAAAAAAGAAAAAAAAACATGCTTTGAGTCGGATTATTCATAAACATGTACTGAATGACAGTTTAATAAATCTCATTTTAGGTTAGATTATTCACAATGTATGTTGTTTGACAGCTCATTACACCTAGCTTTGAATTAGACTATTCATAAACATGGAATGATTGATTGGTTAGTACCTATTAGATTAAGACAGGGCAGTCTTAAAGTATGTTGTATGAGTGTTTATTACACCTTCTTTGGGTCAGATTAATTATGAATATGACTGTAAAAAGTGAAAGTATTATCATTTTGTTTCGAGTCAGATGAATCACGCCTGGTGATGAGGGAGAGCTCTTAATATCTTTTTTTTGACTCGAAAAATTTCGCATGCCTTTGTACACGTTTATTAAAGCAAATGACCTACCGTGTACAGGACAGAAAAAATGCAAGCCTTATTTTAGCTTCTACAAATTTAAAAATTAGTATAAATTAAAAGCCTTCATTCAAATAAGAAAGGAGGTAACAACATAGAAGGATTATTACATGTTTGAGCGCCTGTTAGTGTCTTCAGGAAACAAACAGCTTTCACTGGATTAACAATAAAAAATCTGAGTAAGCGCAAAAACAGAGAGAACATACCATGAAACCAAATACTCATTAATGGAAAGCTAGACCCGCGTATCCCCATATGTTTTTGTGGAATACATAAACTGGAATTATTAAAAAAAAGGCCTTTAGAGGCAATGAAAGTTGGTTTTCAATGAAAACCTAGGTAAAAAGGCCCTTGCTAATTAAAAGTAAAAAAAAAAAAATATCAACACATGTTTTGGCAAAACGAATAATTTTTTTGTTACATTGCTTATTTTAGTAGAGTCGTTTTAGCATTACTATCTGATGTAAATAAACTCTTTAAAGATATTTTACTCAATTAAAAAAGGGAAAGTGACGCGAGGAACCTCAACAAAACATTACATGAGAAATGCGCGTGTTAAACATTACCGAACATCCGTACAGGAGGAGAAGGAGAAGAGGAGGAGGAGGAGGAGAAAAAGAAGAAGAAGAAGAAGGAGGAGGTGGAGGAGAAGGAGAAGAAGAAGAAGAAGGAGGAGGAGGATGAGGAGGAGAAAGAGAAGGAGAAGAAGAAAGAGAAGGAGAAGAAGAAGAAGAAGGAGGAGGAGGAGGATGAGGAGGAGAAAGAGAAGGAGAAGGAGAAAGAGAAGGAGGAGAAGAAAAAGAAGAAGAAGAAGAAGAAGAAGAAGAAGAAGAAGAAGAAGAAGAAGAAGAAGAAGAAGAAGAAGAAGGAGAAGAAGAAGAAAAAGAAGAACAAGAAGAGCAAGAAGAACAAGAACAAAAACAAGAACAGGAAGAACAAGAACAAGAACAAGAACAAGAAGAAAAACAAAAAGAAGAAGAAGAAGAAGAAAAAGAAGAAGAAGAAGAAGAAGAAGAAGAAGAAGAAGAAGAAGAAGAAGAAGAAGAAGAAGAAGAAGAAGAAGAAGAAGAAGAACAAGAAGAAGAAGAAGAAGAAGAAAGAAAGAAGAAAAAGAAGAAGAAGAAAGAGAGAACGAAGAAGAAGAAAAAGGAGAAAAAGAAGAAGACCAAGAACAAGAAGAACAAGAAGAAGAACAACAACAAGAAGAAGAACAACAAGAAGAAGAACAAGAAGAAGAAGAAGAAGAAGAAGAAGAAGAAGAAGAAGAAGAAGAAGAAGAAGAAGAAGAAGAAGAAGAAGAAGAAGAAAATGAGTGTCAGAGAGATATATAAGGATATACATGGAAAGAACAACATTCAGAATTTTTCGTTTTTACTGACGCTTATGGGGAATGTTATTTGATTAAGTATTTTTGTTTCATTTTATAGCTTATCTTTTTTGTTAAAACCTGTTGGTTGCCTAGCTGATCAATGGTTTTTTTTTATGAACTTAATTTGTATACGGGATTCCCTCTTTATGCCTTTTTAAAATGTTTTGAACATTGTGATGGTTATGAACTAATTTATTTAACGGTTAAGCTTTAACGTTAAATATATTTGAAGCATAGATAAACGATGCTATCAATAATAATTAAATTGTTTTTTTTTTAATCTTTACGTGCTTTGTTCTCGATTATTTCTTCCTTGATTTTATTATTGCGTTTTTCTTATTTTAAGAATGCACTTTTTATGCTTTAGCAAACAAAATGTTTTGGATTATTTTTTAATACAACTAAAATCTCCAAGTCTTCCCTCTTAATTCCATTTATTTAAGATGCAAGTATTAAAACTGAGATGAAAATTTAGATACAATTTTAGACCCTCTTAGAGAAACAACTTGCATTTGTTTCCTCGTCTATGTTAACATTTATCCTTCACGTGAATTGAACATTGTGTTAGAATTGGTTTTAAATTTAATTTATATAAATGGTTGTAACGGAAGTGTGGGTGAATAATTTTTTTTCAAAAGCGGCCGTAACTCTTTTAGTTCAAGAAAACTTCTTAGAATTATCGAGACAAGCATAAAAGCCATCTAGGACCATCAAGAAAACTTCCTAGAATTATCGAGACAAGCATAAAAGTCACCTAGAACCATCAAGAAAACTTCCTAGAATTATCGAGACAAGCATAAAAGCCATCTAGGACCATCAAGAAAACTTCCTAGATATATCGAGACAAGCATAAAAGCCATCTAGGACCATCAAGAAAACTTCCTAGAATTATCGAGACAAGAATAAAAGCCATCAAGGACCAAAAATTTCTTTCACTCCCTGAAGTGTAATGAGTGCAAACCACACTGTGCCGACGTTTCTGAGTGTGGACAGACAAAAGTATTGGGCAGATAACTGACAAAATTCACATATATTAGGAAGGCTGCAGCCCTTTTAAGAAGTATATAATGAGGTGTACGGGGGGCAGCAATAAAAAGGTTGGGAAAAAAAACAACTTATTTAGAACCTGGAGAGTTGGTGGATACCCTTTATATTAATAATGTTCACATAGTTTGTGGTGAGAAGGAGGTCAAGATCGAAAGACTGCACTGGCCATGGGCCATTTCTAAAAGTTAGGGTCCCATGTATAAACTTCAAAATCACAAAATTGGATATATTTAGTACCTATTATTAGTTTAAAAAAGAAACTGGAAGGAGTATTAGTAGCAGTAGTAGTAGTAGTTGTAATAGTAGCAGCAGCAGCAGCAGCAGTAGTAGTAGTAGTAGTAGTAGTAGTAGTAGCAGCAGCAGTAGTAGTAGTAGTAGTAGTAGTAGTAGTAGTAGTAGTAGTAGTAGTAGTAGTAGTAGTAGTAGTAGTAGTAGTAGTAGTAGTAGTAGTAGTAGTAGTAGTAGTGGTAGTAGTGGTAGTAGTGGTAGTAGTAGTAGTAGTAGTAGTAGTAGTAGTAGTAGTAGTAGTAGTAGTAGTAGTAGTAGTAGTAGTAGTAGTAGTAGCAGTAGTAGTAGTAGTAGTAGTAGTAGTAGTAGTAGTAGTAGTAGTAGTAGTAGTAGCTGTTGTCCCATCGGAACTAATACTAATAAACCTGTTTGCGGTTCCTTTCACTTTGGTCGCCATTCAAACCTGAAATCAACTATAATATTTGGCCTCCAATTACTAAGGTGTATCTTTAATCTTTACATTAGATTTATTTGAACGATATCGTGATATTAAAAGTCGAAACATGTATTTTTTTTATTATAACAAGAAAATCAATTGCATTTCTAAAATAATCCCATTCTGTAAAAAAATGTTGATTTCGAAAGGTAGTTAACGTATTCGACTGATCCATATTTTAAATGTAATGGTATGTTTCCTTCTCCTTATCTCTCTCAATCTCTCTCTTTCTCTTTTTCTCTCTCCATATCTGTCCTTTCTACCTCTCTCTTTTAGTTCTTTAACTTTTTTCAAATGTTTAGAGAGACCAAACAGACATCTAATATATTTTTCTCCTCAAATTTGTTGAAATCTTTCGTCACTCACTCTCTCTATCTCTGTCACTGTCTCTCTCTCTCTCTCTCTCTCTCTCTCTCTCTCTCTTATCTATCTATCTATCTATCTCTCTTTCTTTTTAGATCTAACTCTTTCTTAATAAAAATCTTTCTTTCTCTACCTCTACGATCTTTTTCCTTTTGATGTCCCGCGCTGTGCCTATACTTTTTCAGTCTCACTCTTTCTATCCCCTTCTTACCTCCATGTCTTACTATTATTTCTACTTTTACCTTTTGTCAACATTTTTTTTGCCAGTTTGTCTTTAATACTTTTGCTCACTTCACTCACAACGTATTCCATAACTCCTTAGCTTTCTTGCAATATCTCTGGCAGCCTATCTGTCTGTCTGTCTCTGTCTCTGTCTCTGTCTCTGTCTCTGTCTCTGTCTGTCTGTCTGTCTGTCTCTGTCTGTCTGTCTCTGTCTCTGTCTCTGTCTCTCTCTTTCTCTCTCTTTCTCTCTCTATCACTTTACTTGAAATCTTTTTGTTTCCCTATCTTTGTTTTGATTTATTTTTTTATTATTATTTTTGTCTTTTCTGAAAGTAGTATTCACGCACTATCCAGTATCACGACGTATCGATTCGACCCAGGTATGCTGAGGTCCAGGAAAGCATTATAGAGCTATAATTTCCACATTAACATTTTACAACACCCACTTCAAGATGTCGATATCAATATTTACTTTTTGCTGAATCGACTCCCTTTTTATTCGCCCAACTATGTTGCTGAAGCAGCTAGATTGAAGGAGGTCCGCTGGTTGAAGGACCGTCCGCACAAGTTGTTGTCATCTTAGCTGTTTAACTTGTATGGGAAACTGATTTTCTTGAGTTCCATGATTCTTGAGGCATTTGAAAGTTAAACTCTGCCACTACTACAAGTTAGACACCTTCACAATGTTGTTATTGATCTATGTGAGATCTTATTGGAGAAGTTATGGTGAAAGTTTAACAAGTGAAACTGAATATGTTGTGTGTTGATTTTACTTTGGGACCAAAGTAACTTTAATCCTGTCGGATTTTATTTATTCAACTATGTAGACTTTTCTAAGCATCGGAGATTCCCCTCACGAACAAAATGTTATATTATATAATATATATAAATTCGAATTTGTGTCGATTTCTTTAAAATCCAGTTATGTTTGAGATCATATTTATCACTCCTTTATACTGTAGATTTTATATATTGCGGCAGTTGTGAATTTTTGCAAGGCATTACACCTTTAAGCTTTAATTTTTGTGGATGTATTTATATTCTGCATTACGTTTAAAAGGGTCTATAAATAGATGTGAACTTCACAGATTTAGCTTATTTAGCGAAAAAAGTTCAGCTAGTTTGACAAAAAAAGTTATTAAGTTTATGTACTCTTTTATTTTAGTTAAGCGGATAACTACAATATTTTGAAATACATTTCCTAAACTCTCTTGAAACGAAAGTTTACAGATCGGTATGAACAGTTAAATCCTGGAAAAATGTGCAGACCATAATCATGGAGAATATTTTGCGATAGATAAATCTGGCATCTTCTTTCTGACTTTCTGAAAGAATTTAAGCTAAAGTTCCCTGAAAGAAAAATGTAATGAGATATATTCCTGAATATAATTATATTTTGTGTTCATTTCCTTATCTATCTATCTCTCACTCAGTCTCTCTATCCATCTTTCCATCTCTCTTACTCTATCTAAATCTCTATATCTCTACCTATCTATCTCTCTATATATCTACCTATCTGAAACTTTTTCTATCAGTTTTCTCGTTTTTCGCCCCCTCTTAAACAAAGTATCCTCATTTTCTCTTATTTCACTATATATTTGCTGCCTGTACCCTTCTCCTTCTGCTTATCTATTGATCCATTTCTTGAACAATCTCTCTCTTTCTAGTATCCTGTGCCATATTCTTGTCATAACATCTGATTTTTCAACCGATATCTCCCTTTCAGTCTCTGTATCTCACTATCTCTCTTTGTCTGTCTCTCTCTATCTCTCTTTCTCTCTCTCTCTCATTAAATGATCCTTTATCTCTGTTTGTATGTGTCTGTCTGCCCCCAATCTCTCTCTCTCTCTCTCTCTCTCTCTCTCTCTCTCTCTCTCTCTCTCTCTCTCTCTCTCTCTCTCTCTCTCTCTTTCTTTCTCTCTATCACACACATGCTTTCCTTCTCAATCGTACTCTTTTCATCACCCTTTCTAGGTCTAGAAAGAGACAGGCACACAACACTTTATAACTACGTGACCAAAAAAAAAAAGAAAAAAAAAAACAAGTATAGATCTAACATAAAAACCTTTCGCCTTTATTGTGGCTTCATCAGAGTATGGGTACGAAAAAATATACTTCAACAAGTTATACAAAACATAGGGACAGCTGGGCTTTCTCTCTCTCTCTCTCTCTCTCTCTCTCTCTCTCTCTCTCTCTCTCTCTCTCTCTCTCTCTCTCTCTCTCTTTTTATATATATACATATATACACATATATAAATCTGAAATCAACAGAACCTAAAAGTCTCACTCCAACCTGAAGTTTTTTCATTGGACAACAATAAGATCACTGCCAAACATTTGGACCATAGCTCCGAGTCGTTCTTTGTTTTTTTTTTCTTAATATGAGCACTACTGATTTATTATTTCATCGACCATTAAGATAAAAAAAAATATATATATATCAAAGAATGCCACTGTCACTGTAGAAAAGTATCTTTTTCAACGAATATTAGTCTTTGTTGGTGAGAGAAGCTAAGGTGGTTAAATATGTTTTGTAACAATAAACCCTTGATGATATTTATTTTTTACTTTCAAGGAGTGGAAAGAGTGTGAAAAAAATTAATATACAGAAGATTGTTAGATCTAAAGATATATTTCTTTTATGATGGTATTTCATTTCGGTATTGGCTCTAACATTTTGTTTAAGTCAGCAAGTCTTGAAATAATGGAAAAAAACAAAAAAAAACAAATATGAAATATAGATTTCTTTAAACTGCATCAGTTAACAGATGTGTAGCGATACGGGATGTTTAGTATGTACGTGTTAAACGCTAAAGAAAGCAATTCACATCCAAAATGTAATTGAGCATCCATGCGGTAACCAATTTGAGAAAATCTTGATATTTTATATATATGCATTTATAATATTTATATATTATGTCCAATAATATATTTTTTATTTTTTTTAGTTAAACGTTAACCAGAAAAATAGAAAATAAATGACTGTTCTTTAACATCACTTTCTCGTCACCTTCATTGTTAGGTTGTTGACTTTAATTTGGTAGGACATTCCCTGAACATAGTATTCTACGTTGTGGCCCTATACTAATACCCTTGTTACAAAAGGGACGGCAGTTCAGGCTGTGGCCAGTGGTTTGTGACGCTTCTGGACTTAACAGAACGACACACTGGACAATAGACAGGACAGGGTTTGAGAAACAAAGCTTCTCTTCTGGGGTCAAGATTATTATGCTTAACTTTCTGTGAGTTTGTCTAGAAATTTTGTAGTACTCTGTCTCTTTCTCTTCCTCTCTCCCTTTCTCTCTCTTTCTCCCTTTCACTCTCTTTCTTTATCGCTCTCTCCTTCTCTCTCACTCTCTCTCTCTTTCTCTCTCCAACTCTCTCTTTCTCTCTCCCTCTCTT
>JAWDGP010007196.1:165000-170000 GCA_033675545.1 Elysia crispata | reverse complement strand
GAAGGTGAGTATGTGGATTACTCTGTGGCAATACATATATCTTATTAAGAACTACGTTTTTTTTTGTTCTTTGTGATACAAAAGGCGAAAGTAAGATAAATATATTTTTGGTTTTCGCAATTGCAAGACAGTGAGTGACATGAAAGGGATAGTAAAAAATATTGATATAATATGTTTTGCATTAAGAGTTTTTTTTCCCCAGTTTTAATCATTATAAGTGTCTATTTGAACACTACCGTTTCTAACAAACTTTATTTTGCAGATAATTTTTTTATCGTCATTGTAAGGACAGCTGCATCCGTGCAGTGAAAGTTAATATAAAAAGTTAAAAAAAGTGTACAAATATAAACGGATAATAAAAGAATTTATACAATTAAAAAAAAACTAGGTTGACGCAATGTGTATTTAATAGTATTATTCTAAAAACTCTTCTTTACGTTTGTAATTAATATTGTTTTTTGCTCGTTGCGTTGATGATACAAGTTATTTGGATATTCAGTTGTGAAAGCAAGGCGCTAGAGCAGTGAAAAAGATTATGGGTCGATACGGAGAGATAAAGTTGAGCTTCAAAGGAAGAATCCACGGTTGAGTGAGAGTCAGTACGTCGATAGAAAGGATGACAACATCGGAGGCATTTGGAAAGAAAGATGAAAAACATAAAACAAAATGAAAATATATGGAGAGAGAAAGAGAGAGAGAGATAGAAAGAGAGAGAGAAAGAGAGAGAGAGAGAGATAGAGAGAGAGATCCGGAGAGGGAAAGAGATGAAGTGGGAGAAAAAAAAATTACGAAAACAAGAGAAAGAGAGAGAGAGAGAGAGAGAGAGAGAGAGAGAGAGAGAGAGAGAGAGAGAGAGAGAGAGAGAGAGAGACAGAGAGAGAGAGAGAGAGAGGGAATATCGCTTGGGTGTAGTCATTTTTTAGGCAAGGGAAAAACAAGAGGATAGTTGGGATGGTGCGGGGGGACTCTCTTTAAGAAAAAAAAAAAACAAGTAAAACGAAGTTGCATCCCCCCCTCCTCCCCCACCCCAACTAGTCCCTCAAACAGCAACCATTCAAAGGGAAATGAAGATTGAGAGAGAGAATTGTTTTAATTATATATAATAGACAGAACAAGCAAAGTTCAGAGTTCTCTGTCTTCGAAGGTTGAGGAAGGAAACCACTTATTGATGATATAATGTTTAGTATTTAAAAATAAAGGAAAATACGACCAGCCTGATTAATACGATTTTGAGGATTAAGTCAGAATATATATATATATATATATATATATATATATATATATATATATATATATATATTCAGAGAATGAGAGAGAGCGAGAAACAGAGAGAGAAAGAGAGAGAGAATGAAAGAGAGAGAGAGGGAAAGAGAGAAAAAGAGAGATAGAGAGAGAGCGAGAGAGAAAGAGAGAGAGAGAGTGAGAGAGAAAGAGAGAGAGAAAGAGAGAGAGAAAGATAGAGAAAGAGAGAGAGAGAGAGATAGAGAGAGAGAGTGAGATAGGGTTATATGGGTAGTTAGTTTGAGCCATGAATAAATAAAGATTACCGTGGAATTAAGAGAATATGATATTGAGATAAAGCGCTTCAAACAATAATAGAAAATCGTAAAAAAAAATACAAACTAGTATAGACAGACATAGGAAATCTATGTGAGATCAATATTCCATTTTGCATTTGTTTATGCCTCAGCCTATGCACATTTATCTGGCGGTAACAAAAGAACCTACAGAAACAAACATTTCTCTACATTTGAAAGTTTTTTTTTTCTTTTTTTTTTAAACACAGATCCCTCTGCACACGACAATTCAGTAGAAATTAGGGGAGATCAACCCTCTAAAAGAACTTTTTAGAAAGACAGTTGGATCGTTTAACAGAGATTCTGAGTTCGAAACTTTTTTTATTAGGTATTTTTATTTCTTTTAAAAGATGTTGATCTTAAGAGGGATGTCTTTGACACCGTCACAACTGCCCTTTTTGAGAGAGGATATTATGGATTCCATTAATCAGGTTATGGGAACCATGGGTAAGAAGCACGAGAGAGAGAGAGAGAGAGAGAGAGAGAGAGAGAGAGAGAGAGAAAGAGAGAGAGAGAGAGAGAGAGAGAGAACTAAAGAAAAAACAAAGATGAGATTCGTGGGATGAGTGTGTCCAATGCAACCTATCAAAACGTCCCTAATCCTTTACACATCTGTGAATGTGGTATATCGACTATGTACAATGGGTCTGTATTGATCCACAATCTCCTACTATAATTCCGAGGCCTCCCTCCTCTCATAATTATCCGATGTATAAGAATACGTGTAAGCGATTATTTTTGTGCATGTTCGATTACCGATTACTATTTATTATTATAGGAAGAATCATTTTGATCGTTTGCTAAAAGAATGATACTAAAAATAGTAAATATATATATATATATATATATATATATATATAAAATAAAAAGTATGCGTTACAAAAGATATCTGCTATATAATAAACAAATTTATAAAAATTATATTTTGAGCTTTTTTAGAATTTTTTGCATAATTATAGTCCTATACAGGTAGAGTTTGGGAGTGTATCAACAAGATTGTTCCATACCTTTTTTACTATGATACTGTGATTTTAAGTTTCTTTTCATTTCTAAATATCTAATATTTAGCGTCATATTCTTGTGCAGTAAAAGTATATTCTAGTCTTAAAAAATATTTTGAATTTTTTCGCTTTCCCGCTTTTCTGATAGCAATCTTTTCTCGGGCATGACAAAAAATATTTCCATCATGGTAGGTATACCTAAGGTTAAATGAGTTCCAAAATTATCTCTATAATAACATTTTCAAACACAATTCGACCCAAGGACTATCAGGTTACCAGACTTACGCTCTGATCGCTGGACTCCTCGTTGATCACGGGCCAATTTATGTGGACTGGGTCGAAGAAATTGCTCATCCCAATCCCAATTAGGGAAAATTTCAGGCAGTTATTGTATGACCACAACATCGGTGATGGGTTTGCCAAAGCGGTGTCGATCAAAATGTATCTCAGATTCTATTCGGACCTCTATCAAAACAAAAACTTCATCTCGCGCAGGTTACCACAAAATGGGAGATGATGACAATAATTACAAAAGTATGAATGTCGATCATATTTGTTATGCTTGACCTCAACCTAATTTAGTCATTATGATTGTTGGACATGACCTCAGGCATATTTTAATGATCATAATGAGTGTTGAACGTATTTGGACATAAATTGTTGAAAATTCATTTCCAAGAGATTATCATAATCTACCCAATTTTTAACCTCCCCCCACCCAAAAAAAAAAAAATGGAAAATGCCATGCTTTGGGAAAATGTCGGAATATTTTACAAACAACATAAAAAACAACAAATCAAACAAAAAGAGTATACACTTCTTTATAGGAGAATAACAATTTTTACCTTCGAAATTGGAATTAAGGAAACTTTTTAGTAATCGCACACTTATTTATCCTAATCTGAAGTATTCGATTAGCGTGTACACCTGGCTAGCTACTGTGCTTCAACTTAATCCTAGATCATATCTACAAAATATTTCACCCGACGTGTTTATAAAGTTCTCTGTACACATTGTACCATCTCACACGTGGTCTAATGCTAAATGTCTGTAAAGAAACACAGAAATCCTTATGTTTGACTCACAGGTCTAGATGTAAACACAACCCCAGCTGTCAGTCTGGGTGGGATATTGAACTGTATCTGGCCTGCGATCTGACTGAAAACAGTGTTGTATGTTATTATAATGTTGACACATAGATTAATTTGATGTTAAAGTTGTCTGTATTAGGGATGTTGTTACTGTTGTAACAGTCAGTCAAACTAATCTTGTTAGCGGTGAAGGTGGTAGGATTTCGTTCGCTTCAACGAAGGAATAGCTTACAACTATTGGTTGAAGTAGCTTATGTAAGTTTTATATTTCTACTTTACTGAACATTATAAAACCCACTTCATTTTATAGAATATTTGACTAATATACGGATAAGTGATAAAGGTATACTCGAAACATAATTGCGTTACAAAGAGGATTAAAAATATCGAAAGAGATGAATTATATTTTACTATTTTACTATTGTTACAATGCAAACTGTACTCAAAGCTTTAAGAGATTTACAATATTGAAAAATTCAAAATTTAAATCTTAGTTGGGTAAACGCTGAGAGATTTAATGTGAGTGTCATATACAAAGTATAACAAAATAAAGGTGTAAGAAGATTTAATGTGAGTGTCATATACAAAGTATAACAAAATAAAGGTGTAAGAAGATTTAATGTGAGTGTCATATACAAAGTATAACAAAATAAAGGTGTAAGAAGATTTAAGCGACGCATTTAAGACTACATTAGGTGAGAATTGCAAGTTGGTACCGGAAGACGTCTTCTGTATCAATTGTAATACTCAAAACTGAATTGCTAGTACTATATTGTCATTATTATTGATTTTAAAATATACACCTTTTGGTCTCTTGTGTAAATAAAGCAATGTAAACAAATAAATCCTATGCAAAATTGAACACAATTTTTTAAAAAATAATTAGATTGTTATAACTTGAAATTGACATTAGGGGAGAACATCTGTTTCTTAGATTTTGTTTCTGACTTTCATGATGTTTAAAAAAATATTTTCCTGCGATTCTTCTTCAAATACAGGAATTACTCATCAAATTGGTAGATGGAATACCTCGTTAACTTAAATAAATATTTGCTTTCAGATTTCGCTTATGAAAAGTTACTCCTAGAGCTAAGTGAATAATGATAGAAAGATAATTTGTCATTTCCTTCTTCTTCTTTGTCTTCATGTTCTTGTTCTTGTTCTCGTTCTTATTCGTGTTCAATCTTGTTCTTGATTTTGTTGTTGTTGTTCTTCTTCTTCTGCTTCTTCTTCTGCTTCTTTGTCTTCTTTGTCTTCTTCCTCTTGTTCTCTTGTTCTTGTTCTTGTTCTTGTTCTTGTTCTTCTTCTTCTTCTTCTTCTTCTTCATCTGC
>JAWDGP010007196.1:112500-160000 GCA_033675545.1 Elysia crispata | reverse complement strand
CTTTTTATGTCCTTTCTATTTTTTTCCCTCTCGTTTTCCGCTCATCTCTCCCTAACCGCTACCCTCCTCCCACCCCCTTTGCTCTCTCTCTCTCTCTCTCTCTCTCTCTCTCTCTCTCTCTCTCTCTCTCTCTCGCTCTCGCTCTCTCTCTCTCTCTCTCTCTCTCTCTCTCTCTCTCTCTCTCTCTCTCTCTCTCTCTCTCTCTCTTTCTCTTTTTTCTCTCTCTCTTAAACTGTTAACCCGATAAAGTTTTCAAACTTGAATTCCCATCACGCTTCACCCCTCCTCTCGCACATCCTAACCAACTCCACCACTTCACCAGTTGAATCCACCATCTCCAGAAAGATGGGCGCAGTCTTCGCCAAGGAAGAACTCAGCGAGTTCCAACACAACAAACTCCTTCACGAGTTCCACACCTTTTTCGGTGAGTAGCTCAACACTTTTGCTGGTTGGCCTATTACTGGGTTGACGGGTTGATCAGTGGTTGTATCGGCTCATCATATTTTTGATGAGCGTATACCTTAGTAAGTTTTTCACTCTCGCAGGTTGGCGGGTTGATCGAGCCTTCTCTGGATAAATTGAACAAAATGAAAACATATAGTTATAAAGAAATAAAAAAGTTCAATAAAAAAAAAACTATACGCAGCAAGGTATTTCACTAATGATTTGTCCCAAATTGTATGGTCTCGCAAAGTAGCTAATGAAATCTAGCCTAAATACAGCACTGTTATTGATTGCTAATCTCTAAATAGCTTGACAGTTAGGGTCTTAATATGCTATGGAAATGCTCTAAAGGCTGATACGTATATATATATATATATATATATATATATATATATATATATACATACACGGCGCATGTGAAACCATGGACAGGCCAAAACTATTAACAACAAGAGCATCTGTTTGACACACAAATTGTTTTGATTGGAAACAAATGCCTGCTTTGAAAACAAATAGAATGACCAAAACTGAAGGATCAGCACCATTTTGTTTGGAAATTATTTACGTTTGCTTCTTTAACTCCAAGTTGATTTCTTTGGTTGAATGTGGTCTGGGCAGCGAGTTGATTAGCACATAGACTTGGAGATGAAATGTTAAGATTATTGATTTGATAAAGAGCTGGCAAGCCGAGTACAGATGGCTTCGGTTTTATACAGAGTAAAAAAAGATGTAGCAAACGCTTCCTCAAGGATACTTTCTTATATTAGGTATTTGCTAGGATACACGTTTTATTATTATTATTTTTTTTAATTAGGTGTTTATATTCCGTTGATCATGATTTTAAATCTCAAAACATTTCTTTTTCATTTACACATATCTTACAGTGTAGATGTCAAGAAAGGTAACTGGTAAAATAAAAGTTAAAGTTTGTTAGACGAGCTTAAGACCCTGCATCTTCAATGAACGTAAAGAAAGTTAAAAAAAAAGAAAAAAAAACAATAAAAACAAAACATCTCGAATTATGGAAGAGCAACGTGTAATTCTGATTCTATGGAAACTATCCTTCTTCTTATCTGTTATCTTCCAATGCTATTTCTGCGCTTAATTTTCTTTATGTCGATATGTATGTGTGATTGTTTGACGCTTTTTCTCTTTTTCTATCAATATATTTTTGTTCTATTTCGATACATTTCTTTCTTTGTCTGCTTTGTTGTATTCGCAATTTTCCGCTTTCTTCCATCCATCTAAGCGTAGTTTTTGAAAAATATAAAATGTATGAAAATAATAATTTTTGGCATGTAAATTGATTCTTATTCGAAACCAAATTGAAGTTTTGGAAACTTTGCAAATGCACAATATGATTTACACACACACACACACACACATATATATATATATATATATATATATATATATATATATATATATATATATATATTAAATTCTATAACATCCGATTTTGTATTCTCAGATTTAAACAAGGACGGAGTATTGGAATGGAAAGACTTTGAAATGGCCAGAGAGGTAACGTTATAGTGTTGTATTTCAATAGCCAAGACCTAAACATGATATTTATAAAATGTCGTATGCAATGCATATATATATATATATATATATATATATATATAGGGGAGTGGAAAGAAAAAAATTTTTACCAAAAATGAAATTTATTTATAAACTGAAGGTGTTATTTATTGCTATACCGAAAGAATCATGAACCTGTTAAATTTATCAAACTCCTAGAGTACAGAGTATGATTACATTTTTCTAGGTCACAGTTTGGGAAATATAGTCCTTATTATAATGCAATAAATCTACCTCAGTATATTTGATGGAAAAAAAAGAGAAAGAAAAAATGGGGAAAAGGAGAAGAACAAAAAAGAAGTGTAAGAACAAAAACAAAAAGAACAAGAATGAGAATCATTTAAAATAATAACAAGAAAATCATAGGCAACCAGAACGAGAACAATGTAAGAACAAGAACAAGATAAGAAAAACAAGAAGAACGAGAACAAGATAAGAAAAACAAAATAAAAAGAACAACAAATTTTGTAGAAGGTCAAGAACAGGGACAATAGGACGAACAATAAGAAGAAGAACTAAATTGGACTAAAAAATAAAAGAAAGAGAGAGAATAATAATTTGGAGAAAGAATGAGAGAAAAGCAGAGGTTCAGAGCGTAAAAGTATGCGCTTTGAAAATGATTAGTAGAAGAAGGACGAAACAAAAAACTATGTAATCAGGGACACAGGATTTTGTTTTTACTCACACATATTTCGCCCACCTTGAAAAACAAACTGACCCAGAAATATTGTTACGAAGTATCGTTGGATTTTCTCTTCTCGTGTCCGTGGATTTAGTGATCAATACAGTAAATAGATTAATCTGCTTGTTGATCATGCTGATAATTTTGTATTGTAAAATATTAGAAATATGTCTTGTTTCCAGGGCTGTTTGTTGTTATAGTCTTCCAACCGTTATGTTATGAAGAGAAGCACTTAGTGAAATGAGATGGGACAGAAAAATAACCATGAATAGACTGAGGGCGAGAAGGGGAGGTTAAGATGATTAGATATCTTGTAAGGGACATACCATGAGAAAGAGAGAAGAGAAATGGCATCAAGTGAAATACGAGAGACAGAGATGGCTCAGTCTCTCACTATCTGTCGCCAATGTTTATTTTCTTACTGTCTATCTTTCTCTTTTCGTACTCAAACTCCTAATTATTATTTATTATAATTACTGCCCTCTGTCTATCTGTCTTTCTCTCTGTCTCTGTCTCTGTCTCTGTCTCTGTCTCTCTCTCTCTCTCTCTCTCTCTCTCTCTCTCTCTCTCTCTCCTAACATCTGTATTCTCTCTCCCACTGTCACATCTCTCTCTATATCTTTTGGACTTTCTCCCATCTTTCTAAATCTTCATCTCCCTAACCATCTCTCTCTGTCTGTCTGCCTCTTACAATGTCCCTGTCTCTCTTAGTTAGAAAAGCAAAATCATCACACATGGAGGAAAACTTGTTAATTATAAAGGATCCAAAAAAGAACGCGTGTGTGTGTGTGTCTCTCTCTCTCTTTCTCCCCCCCTCTCTCTCACTCTCTATCTCTTTCTCTCCTCAAACCTCTTTTCTCTCTTGCATTGCCATCTTTCTTTCTATCTCTATTCGCCTTTCTCCCAACTTTCTAAATCTTTGCCTCTTCTACAACCTCTATATCTATCTCTCTCTCCCATTCTCTCTCTCTCTCTCTCTCCCATTCTCTCTCTCTCTCCCTCTCTCTCTCCCATTCTCCCTCTCTCTCTCTCCCATTCTCTCTCTCTCCCATTCTCTCTCACCCATTCTATCTCTCTCATTCTCTCTCTCACATTCTCTCTCTCTCATTCTCTCTCTCTATATCTCTCTCTCATTCTCTCTCTCTCACTTTCTCTCTCTCTCTCACTCTCTCTCTCTCTCTCCCATTCTCTCTCTCTCCCATTCTCTCTCTCTCATTCTATCTCTCTATCTCTCTCTCTCTCTCCCATTATCTCTTTCTCCCATTCTCTCTCTCCCATTCTCTCTCTCTCATTCTCTCTCTTTCTCCCATTCTCTCTCTCCCATTCTCTCTCTCCCATTCTCTCTCTCTCTCTCCCATTCTCTCTCTCTCCCATTCTCTCTCTCTCCCATTCTCTCTCTCCCATTCTCTCTCTCTCTCCCAATCTCCCTCTCTCTCTCTATCTCCCATTCTCACTCTCTCTCTCTCTCTCCCATTCTCTCTCTCTCTCCCTCTCTCTCTCACATTCTCACTCTCTCTCTCTCTCCCATTCTCCCTCTCTCTCTCTCTCCCATTCTCTCTCTCTCCCATTCTCTCTCTCTCCCATTCTCCCTCTCTCTCTCTCTCTCTCTCTCTCTCCCATTCTCTCTCTCTATCTTAGATACGAATGTTTCTCTCTCCCTATGTTTCAGTATCTCTGACTTTCTCTTACTTTCGCACATATTGTCTCCCCCCTCCCACACACACATACACACCCTCTGTTTTTTATCACCAATAACCATCCAGTTTCCTCAAGACTGCCGACAACCCAGTAAACTGCGCCGCTGACCAGTGTGTTGTTATTTCATCAGCTGTCACAAAGTTCCGACGATCTAGCTTCTTCCTCCGCCTCCACCAATTTCACTTTTGCTGCTAAAGTAACAGTCAACGTTCAAACATAATTTTCCTTTATCCACAAACGCACTGTCTTCTTGTGATTTGCGCGTCATATCTGTTCATCAGTACTAAAGTCGTGATAGTCTCTGGCCTGATGCCCCTTTCAAAGAGCCCACATATTGAAGATTATCAAGTAGACGACAAACACAAAGGTAAAATAATTAAAAGCATAACGCCCCTTTTTAAATGAAAACAAAACATCTCCCTATAAAGGAAGATATTCAACTCCCTATAAGGTAAGATATGTCATAAGATTGCAGGGGGTGAAGGGTTTCAGCTCTGAATCCCCGCCATATAGACACTCTCAGGATAGCCGGCTTACCGACACCACATTGACGAAGTATCCAAGTCGCCGGTACCTCTGAGCAGGTTGTGCTTATCCTACACCCCACTTGCCAGCATCCAAGCACCATAGTGATGCACACAAGTGCGCATTCCGGTGTTTTATGGGAGGAGCCACATCAGACCCAAAGCATAAATGACGACAGGCGCGGGCCGTCATAGTATGTAGACCTTGACCGTTTTACGGGTCTTAACACCGTTAGGGCTTGAAGCCAGTTCCTGGCGCAGGCAAAGTTCAACCGCTGCTGATCCATATAAGTAAACTATGACACACTATCTTCAAGCGGTTTACCTACGACGCATATATTTTAATAATTTTGAACCCAAATATTTGTTTGAAAAAGGTCAAAACCCGTGAAATTTTAATATATACTGCACTTTTCACCCAGTATTAATAAAATAAAATTCTTTTTCTCCGTCAGAATACATAATAGGATAAATCTTTCAATTTTTTTTTTCAGAAAAATCAATTAAACCCGTGATTCTATGTTGTGTGTGCTGTAAGATAAGTAACTCTTCACTATAACCGACAAGCATGAAATTACTGCCCTTTATGTTTACGTCTGTGAGTTTGTTCATGATGTAAACAAGCCATGAGGGGATTTTCAACTGGCCTTTGCCTTTATTTTATCAGGAAGTTGTCAATGAGTATGGCGCAGTGACCTTCAGCGGTATATTTACATTATACTCAGCAGGAGATTTAAATTTCATGAAGTCCTAGCAATGGAATCCAAAAACATAATAATTAGCTTTACTGAAGAGATTGATGTTTTAAAATTAAAAAAACGTTGATTTTCTTACTTATTTACGAGTATTTATTTTTTTTTACCTTTACGTTTTTCTTTAAAAGTTGGTCGATCCCGTCTTCATTTTAATAGTCGAGAGACAGAGAGAAAGAGAGGGAGAAAGAAAGAGATAGACAGACAAACAGGCAGAGAGACAGAGACGGACAGACAAAAAAGAGATAGATATAAAAGAGAGGAGAAAGGAAAAAATGAAACAGCACTATGAAAAATAACTTTGGTCCAATAGAGTTTTGACATTCATTTGCTGTTTTTATTGTTGATGCTGTTGTTGTTGTTGTTGTTGTTGTTGTTGTTGTTGTTGTTGTTGTTGTTGTTGTTGTTGTTGTTATTGTTGTTATTCTTATTGCTATAGTCATTCATATCGTTGTTTTCATTGTTATTTTTCTAGTTATTGATAATGCTCTAATGGTTTCAATCTGTCGATTTTATAACTGTTGTATGCAACCCGTTGGATCAGCATTTTTAGCCCATATATTTTTTGTTTCCATGGTTACTTTTTTAACCACTTCATAGTTTTATTATGTACTCCCTATGTATTTACATCTTTAGGGGTTAGTGAGTGAGCTCTTGGTCCTTAACTTTAAACCACTTTGCTTCCTAGTCGTAATATGGACCAACCAGTTGCTCTCGACATTACTATTCTTGCTACTGTTGTAGGTGCTATCTTTTGAACTGTAAAATGTTCCTAGCCAGGCTCAACAACTTCAAAAGTCAAGGCAAGACTTATCCAAAACAAGGCGTACTATCTTGCTTTAATTTCTCTTAAAGTAAGAGATTCCCTGTCTTTTCTTTTTTTCACTATTTTCTATGAGCCAAGCACTGGTACCTCAATCGTTGTGAATATTCTTCTTGATTTTCTGTGAATGTCGTATTCTATTATTCTCTCTCTCTCTCTCTCTCTCTCTCTCTCTCTCTCTCTCTCTCTCTCTCTCTCTCTCTCTCTCTCTCTCTCTCTCCCCCTCCCTCTCTAAGCTTGGCTTTTCTTATGACCAGCCAAAGAAAAGATAAAGTATATTCTTCAGTTTGACTTAAATCGTGTTGCTGGCTGTGTACAAAGATGTATCATCAAAGTAGAAACTGCATCAGCGATAGTACAAAAACTTGAAAAGATTTCTATAAAGGTTTACTGTCTCATCGAAGCAGAGTCTATCAATTTGAACAATTGATAGACAAATATGGCATGTCTGTCATCACAATTAGAAAGTGATGAAAAACTTATAGCAGATAAAAATAAAAAAAAATCATGTTCCATATATAAAGAATAAGGTCCCTTTGAATAAAAGAGAGGGAACAAAAATAACTCTTTTTTAAAATCAACAAGATTGCAGGGGGTGAAGGATTTCAGCTCTGGACCTCTGCCATATAGACACTCTCAGGATAGCCGGCCCACCGACACCACATCGACGAAGTACCCAAGTCGCCGGTACCACTGAGCAGGTTGTGCTTTTCACTCTCTCTCTCTCTCTCTCTCTCTCTCTCTCTCTCTCTCTCTCTCTCTCTCTCTCTCTCTCTCAATCTCTCTCTGTCTGTCTCCCTCTCTCTCTCGCCCTCTCTATCACTCGCTCTCTTTTAAACACAATGATCACCCTCCCTCTCTGTCAGTCTCTCTATTTCTCTCTCTTTCTTTCTCTAGCTCTCTCTCTCTCTCTCTCTCTCTCTCTCTCTTTTTTCTCTCTTTTTCTCTTGAACACACTATGTTTTCCCTTTCCTCTCTGTGAGTCTCAGCCAGTCTTTCTCTCTTGCTTTCTCTCTTCCTCTTTCGGCCTTTTCTTCAAACACACCGTCTCTCCACCTCCTCTTTATATCACCAATAACCATCCAGTTTCCTCAAGACTGCCCTCTTTCCAGTAAACTGTGGCGCTGACAAGTGTGTTGTTATTTGTTCAGCTCTCACAAAGTTCCGACGATCACACTGCTTCCTCCACCATTCTCGCTTTTGTTGCTTAAGTAAAGTTCATCTTTGATTGTCAAACAGTGTTTCACTACTGCAAGCGAAACGAAATGAAAAAAGGTGGTAAATTAAAAAAAAAATACTCGAAATGTTATTTAAGAGAAAAAAAGTTTAGATTTTAGAGATTTGAAGACAGAGAGAGAGACAGACAGATAGACAGACAGAGACAGAGACAGAGAGAGTCAGAGAGACAGAGAGAGAGAGGACGACAGATAGAGCTAAGATATAAAGATAACTTAAAGAGATCAGGGAGAGAAAGACACGAGCGAGAGAGACAAACGAATAAAAAAGAATAATAAACAAAGAATAACACAAAGAGAACGAGTGAGAGAGAGATAGATAGATAGAGAGAGAGAGAGAGAGAGAGAGAGAGAGGTAGACGGATTTATAGTGAGATGCACTTACAGAGAATGTCATATACATTTATATATATATATATACTGCCACCTTTCATCCCTCCTGACCTTATCTTAATTTGTAATATTCATCAGCTGAGATACTTAATAATTAAACAATATTCATAGATTGAAATGAATTAAATCCCATGATTTCCAGGAAAAAAAAACAAAAAAAAAACAACTATATATTAGATACACAAACATGATAATATAGCTGGCAGAGACATTGATAGAAGTATATCATTTACTTCTAATTTTATTTATTGCCAGGATTACATTGTTAGCAAAAACAAAGAAAAAACAAAACAAAAAACAAAAAAAAAGACAACTAGAGCATATTTAAGTTTCTACAGACTTAAGAGTCTTAACAGTTAAAGAGTTTTTTTAGTGGGGTAATATTGCCCGTGCAATAATTACTTAATTCTTTACTTTTTAAACTTCTGGTCAATTTTAAGCGACTGGTCCGTCGAAACTCCTGTAACAAAACATTTTGCTTTGTAAAGTAAGTATCAACATTTTCACGACTGTTTTCTTAACTTTATTTCTTCGTCACATGTACTGCATACCTGCCGCAACTAGACATGTGCTACATACCTGCCGCAACTAGACATGTACTGCATACCTGACGCAATCAGACAAGTACTGCATACCTTCCGCAACTAGACATGTACTGCATACCTGCCGCAATTAGACATGTACTACATACCTGCCGCAACTAGACATGTACTACATACCTGCCGCAACTAGACATGTACTACATACCTGCCGCAACTAGACATGTACTACATACCTGCCGCAACTAGACATGTACTGCATACCTGCCGCAACTAGACATGTACTGCATACCTGCCGCAACTAGACATGTACTGCATACCTGCCGCAACTAGACATGTACTACATACCTGCCGCAACTAGACATGTACTACATATCTGCCACAACTAGACATGTACTACATACCTGCCGCAACTAGACATGTACTGCATACCTGTAGCAACTAGACATGTACTGCATACCTGCCGCAACTAGACATGTACTGCATACCTGCCGCAACTAGACAGGTACTGCATACCTGCCGCAACTAGACATGTACTGCATACCTGCCGCAACTAGACATGTACTGCATACCTGCCGCAACTAGACATGTACTGCATACCTGCCGCAACTAGACATGTACTGCATACCTGCCGCAGCTAGACGCTCCACAATGATGGGAGCGAAGAGCTGTACCTGGTGCTCAAAGTTAGATCTAAATCTAGATTCTGGGTCTTGTGCAAATTACGAGTTGACAAGAAGGATATAAAGAGAGACAGGCACACAACTTGATAACTACGGGACTAGAAAAGAAACGAGACAACTATAGATATAACATTAAAGGCGTCATACTATTTACAGAGACACACGCGTCCTTTTTGGATCCTTTATAATTACCAAGTTGTCCACCAAATGTGGTGTTTTTTTGCTTTTCTTGTTGGAATTGACAAGATTAAAAAGTTGAAATTGCATATCAATATTGGTCCTTACAAAATATAAAAAAGAGAAATATCAAAGAATGTCCGCATATCCTTTTTTTTGTATAAAATTAAGATCTTCTGTTGAAGATAATTGTGGAATACGATTATGCTGTCTCTTTCTGTTATCCTTGTTATCTACTTACGACAGCTTAAGTTACGTTCGCTCAATGTGTGAAAAATGAAGGGAAAAAAAAAACAATTAAAAACCTGTTTCGCAATGAAATATTCGAAATTCGAATGTACCATAGTTTTTTTTGTATTCTGTCTTAGCATCCATTTTCACTATTTGTACTCAACTAGTAAGATTAAAAGTTAGACATCAAGATTTATGGATACTTATAACTGGAAGTCTTTTCTCAATATTATCTGCCTGCTTCCTTTAAGTACTTTTCCAGTTGTTGTTGTTGTTGCTGTTGTTGTTTATTTTTGTTGTCCTTGTCATCCCGACTGTTGAGGGCCATTCTGGGATCGACTTGCCACGCTTCTCCAAGTCACACGATCCCGGGCTAGTTAAATGTTCGTGTAGAGCTGGTTGCCAGTCCATTCTTTGATGTCGTCGTAACACTGAAGTCTAGGTCTGCTCTTCCTTCTCCACCATAGAGAAACGATGTAACTCTTACTTAAGATACCACGCCAGATATTACAAAATGTGCATTCAATACTCCGACTCTTTGCTATAAAGATTAGAGTTTTTGTCGAGAGGTTATAGCCATTATAAATGGACCCGTCGATTTCACCATAGTTTCCAGTACGGGTTGTTGGATCCCTTCACCGACAAGTTTCAATATCTTAGTCTGATACATGTCGAGATATTCCATCCAGAGGGTGGTTGCTCTTGGTTCGTTAGGCAATCAGGGGTCTCATCTCCAGTTATGCCACACAGTCTAATCGGAGGCTGTGAACCCATCGGCCGAGGAAAATGAGGAAAGGGGGACAACTAGTGGACTTATAGTCAGAGGGATTGGTTAGGGCAGGCAAGAGTTATCGTCCGTGAAGGACATCAAGATTGAGAGAGAGAAAGAGCCCGAGTGATAGTGAGTGGGAGGAGGGGGGGCGATGAGAAGGAGGAAGAGAGAGAAAGAGAGACAGAGAGGGAGAGAGAGAGAGAGAGACAGAGACAGAGAGAGAGACAGAGAGAGAGAGAAAGAGAGAGAGAGAGAGAATTAATAACAATATTGAAAAGCAGACTTTTCAAATGAAGAGACAGAAAGAAAAAGAAATACAAAGAAACTAAGAGATAAGAAAAAGAGATTAAAAGTGAGAGTGTCAAGAAACGGGAAAGAGTTAAATAACTACGAGTGAAACTCGGGGACAAATAAAATGATTTAAAAGGAGGTATATAAGGAGAAAAGTAATGCCACGAGATTAAAAAGAAAGACAGCAAGACCTAACATACAGGTGAACCTAGCATATTATAAGAAATGTAACCGACTCGGTTTAACTATTACCTTCTCATAATGAATATTGCGGCAAGTTTATTTATTAACACTGGTGGCCTGTGAAGACAAAGCTGAGAGTGGAAATTCTAACGATATGCTATTCAATCATGATGTCTGGATTTTTGTTCTTTTAATCACAGATTTGTGTTTGTGTGTGGGAAGGCGAACGATTGACAGTGCTATTTTTGCATATCATTAAGGATACAGTTGTTGCATTGTCAGTTGACTTGTTCTTCCATCTTATATATGTGTTTGTGTGTCCGAAGGAGAATGAATGACAGTGGTATTTTTGCATCCGATTAAGGATACAGTTGTTGCATTGTCAGTTGACTTGTTCTTCCATCACATACATGTGTTTGTGTGTCTGAAGGAGAATGAATGACAGTGCTATTTTTGCATATAATTAAGGATACAGTTGTTGCCTTGTCAGTTGACTTGTTCTTCCATCACATATATGTGTTTGTGTGTCTGAAGGAGAATGAATGACAGTGCTATTTTTGCATATCATTAAGGATACAGTTGTTGCATTGTCAGTTGACTTGTTCTTCCATCACATACATGTGTTTGTGTGTCCGAAGGAAAATGAATGACAGTGATATTTTTGCATAAGATTGAGAACAAAGTTATTGCCTTGTCAGTTGACTTGTTCTTCCATCACATATTTGTGTTGGTGTGCTAAGGAAGGAGAACGAATGACAATGGTATTTTTGCATAAGATTGAGAACAAAGTTATTGCCTTGTCAGTTGACAAAAAAAATTATTTGTGTATTTTTTTTCAACCAAAACTTCAATCAATCTTTTCTCTAGCAAATCTGCAAGAAATCTGGCTGGAAGATCGGAACAGACGAGCACACGCGAACTAAGGCGGTGTTCTGTGACATCTGGAGGTACCTACAGGACGATGGGGATCTCAACCTGGACGGGAGGATAACTGCAGAGGAGTGGGTGGGTACCAGCACAATCTGGAGAGTCGTTCATATATTCATATATTTGATTCATAAGATATGCAAGAGTCGTTCACATATTGATATATTTGATTCATAAGATATGCAAGAGTCGTTCACATATTGATATATTTGATTCATAAGATATGCAAGAGTGGTTCACATATTGATATATTTGATTCATAAGATATGCAAGAGTGGTTCACATATTGATATATTTGATTCATAAGATATGCAAGAGTCGTTCACATATTGACATATTTGATTCATAAGATATGCAAGAGTGGTTCACATATTGACATATTTGATTCATAAGATACGCAAGAGTCGTTCACATATTGACATATTTGATTCATAAGATATGAAAGAGTCTCCAAACGGTTTGGAACTGGTAACTAGTCAGTTTTTCGATGTTACGGTGGAAATTGATGGTCAAAGTAGCGAGTATTAAAATGATAATATTTCATCATTGTACATTTGTGGCTTGAACTGCTCAATACGGCTTTTTTTTCTTTTCTTAAAATGAAGAAAAAAATAGTTTTGAGTGGGTACCATCTTATCATGAAGAGTTTGTCATAGTTAAGATATCACAGTAAAACCCAGGTGCGCTAAGCGTGGCGTTATGAAAAGCTTCGTGAAGGAAAGAAATCGAGATATTGGGTGGGTACCACATCAATAAAGTTATGATATAATACCTACAACTGTTGATCATAGTGTATCAAAGATTGAGTCCTTACACTACAAACAGCACTTGATAATATCACCACACTTTTGAAATTTATTGAATCACTCATGTTTTAATTGTTTTACTATTACATCACTCTTTCGGGCTCCGTCAGGTGCGGATGTGGCAAAACCTGAACCGAGATTATCACGCGATGAAGAGAGAGAAGAAAACAGAAGAGACAGCGGAGGACACAATCCCGTCATGGCTGGAACGATACATACAATACAAGTTTAGTCTCTTCGACAGAGCTGGTCAGAATGTGTTGTTTATTCAACATTTATTAAAATACTACTTTAGAGCTGATTTATTGACAGTATTTGATAAGTTTCTTTCTAGCTTGCAATAATAGTCTAAAGATGTTTTGATGGTAGTTTGGGTTTATTTACATGGATATGAAGGGCCAAAGAAAATATAGGTCATTCATATAATAATAGTTACAATTAAAAAAAAAATACTTGAAGCGTTTATCAACTTCCCCCAAAAGTCCAATACCAACCATGGTGTCTTTTTCGGGGGCAGTAAATTAAAAAAAAATCTACGTCAATCTAGTTTACTGAAAAGATAACTATTTTACTGCTTATTCCAGGGGGTCTTTTCAAGTGTTAAGATAGCAATGGAACGTGTCGTACTTTTTTAAAGCAACCATATTCTAAACTGATCTAGCTGTACATCAATTTTCATAACTTTAATTCCCACCATTTTTCATGAATCCCTGGGCCAAAAAAGCACATACATATATCTAAAATATATGTATAGTACACTAGTGAAATTAATAATATGTGCAATTTTTAACTCGTTTTGAGATCATTAATAGGCGTTAGCAAAATCGAAAAAAAAAAAATTATATTTTCTATTGAAGTTTTAGAGAGTGGATACGCAAGAATTCTTTTGAACACAATTTGACGGTGTCTATATACATATCGGAAAATTCGGTATCTACAGAACTATAATTGTTATTTGTACCAATTTTTTTTCTTTGTGAACATTCATGACCAAGTTTCACCAAACCAGCGCAGTGATTCTGTATATCCATCTTCTCCAGGAGATGGAGTCTTGGACGTGGATGAGTTTATTTACGTCCTTGAGGATTTTGGAGTTTCAGTCAAAGACGCCAGAACAGCCTTCTTGCTGTTTACTGAGGTGTGTTTTTCGACAGGCGTCATTGTTGACTTGTGGTAGACAAACCGATTTCTAATATAGAAAATGACGAGAAGTTCAATTTTGATTTCAAAAAAGAATTTAAGATAAAAAAGAGAGAAAAAAAATGCTATTTTTGGACATTGTGCTATAGCTTATAATTAATTACAGGTGCATGTAGAAATATATTCTAGCCTTATCTTTAAAAACGTGTTTTAAACTGTAAAAAAACCAGAATCATTTTGATTATTCCTAAATTTGGATGTTTGACACATATCACAATTAGATAATAATACCTAGGCGTGGTTTTTAAGAAACCGTTCACATTATATGTCCATACATTTATTTCGAGATGAAAATAACAATGTGTGTCCATTTGATTATGTTTCACCCTATCCTGTCTTTCAACAGAATAACGCCCACAAAGTAGACCTGGCCTACTTTCGCCTTCTTTCTATCGAGTACTTCCGATCAGATGATCAAGGATCCCTGGGAAATTTTATCACCGGACGCTTAGATTTCACTTAACCACCGTCATCCTCCAAGTTTATACCCTCAAAACATTGATCATATTTTTACCACGACAAAAAGTGCTTTAATCGTGACATTTCTTAATCGCTGGTGTCGAGCCACAATGTTTAATATGTCATCTAATGTATAACCCATTAGTATTTGAAAAGGTTTGTTTACGTTCTGGATGAAACAATAAATATTTAAGTCAAATCTTTCAGTCTCAGTAGATAAGTCTCTCTTTTTCTATAGCTTGGGTGACAAATACAGTGGCCGAGCTTGTAAAGAGTGAATGTTTTTTTAATCACAGATACAATTTTCGAGTTTCTATGAGACTTTTATCGTCTAAGTTACCGTAAAATAGAAAATCTTTGCATCAATTATTTAAATATCTCTTCAGCTATCACTCAGAGGCAAAGTTAAATCTACTGGATTTCTAAACATCTGAATAAATTTTTAACTGTACAGCAAACAGTTAAATGGTTTCAGACCCAAAAGATTGAAAATATTTCATGTGAAAAATAACACTTCTGCTAATAGGAGGGAGAGTGATAGCTAAAGTCAGATCTTGAGGTTAAAAATACAAAAAAAATTCAAGTGGATTTTTATTTGAACAACACGAACCAAACTTAATGGTGGATGAGTATTTGCGAAACACTTTTCCCATAACGCCTTCCAAAAACATATTTGCATGAATGTGTCTATTGACGTAGGATAAGATATAAAAACGGATAAAAGAGTTTGAAATTCGACGTAGTCTTTTTTCTATTTTTTTTCGATTATGCCAACCACCACTCACAAGCTCTACTTTGATCTAAACCATGGCATATGAGTGAAAATATCACAGATTAGAGCCCATACACAATGTTGTGCAGTCAAAAAAGTGAAGTTCAACCGAATATTTTAAAGCAATGCACTTGTGGAAATAATAATGGCTAAGGCTTTCAAAAGTTTTTTTTTCATTTTCCTTTATGTTTACGTTTGAAATTAGTATAAAGAGAGATCTAAAACAAGGATGGCTAGCAAATTTAGTGTCAGTAAAGTCCAGTGGAATATTTTACCCAATGATAATCAGAATTAGATAAAATTAATAACTTCACTACACGATGAATTTTGACAGTTTCTTTATGGTTACGTTTTTACCATTACAATTCTTAAATTAACAAGAAATTAATAATCGATGTAGCAAAAACAAACCTAAGTATTGTTTTTACCATGCATTACTAAGCGTAATATCTCATTTGTTTGAATGTATGGCATTGATTATTTTATATGGAATCATTTTTTTTTGCCTGATTTGTCTTTGATTGTATTTTTAAATCATTTAAATTCTTACTTCTTGTTAATGATTTAATTCTGGATAGTATTGAGTTAGATTTGATAAAATAAATGGTCAGGGAAAAGGTTGTGACACGGTTGTAATTTTGCAAGCTATAATGTTATATATTTTTTTTTATAACAGATTCGAGATTGATTGTTCCTGTTATGTTTTACACTAATAGTGAAATTAGCTTACATTGCAAAACGTGAAATGGAAACGGTTATAATGTGTAAAAGCCGCACATGTTTATGTGATATTAATCACAATTTTAATGACATAATATAAATGGTCTTATAATATTTACACAATATACATTCTTTCAGAGGCAAATCATACAAAAATAAACGAAAACCAATCATTTGTACTTTCATAGTTTTTTAATATACAGTTTTAATCCTATACCAGTTATGTCAGCAGAAAATGACATGCTCATAATAGAAATATTTTTTTTCGGTACAGACATCATAGTCTACCGCAGATTCAACGGGCTGATTTCACCAAACTGAACTCTCACATGTCAGATACGTTCGCCTTTAGAATAACTTCTGAATATTCTTCGTTTCAGTGGTTAAAAGTTACATGTGAAATGGAAAATAGTAATTATGTGTAACGATGTCAACTGTTTTTACCATAATTTTACACATTTTTCATGGTGAAATAGATATATTAATCGTTCACCCCTATATTAAATTTATAAATAGTCCACGTTTAAGTGGTTAAAAAGTAACTGAATTTCGAAGCAAAAAAAAAAAAAAAGAAGATTTTTTTACCCATCTTTTTGTGCTTTCATATTTACCACGCATACATTCAATTTTTATTTTGTAAATATAGACATATTTCGTTACATGATTTGCCTTTCTTGACAGTAACAATCTCTGATTTTTAAACTTAATTAAATAATGTACGTTTTCTCATTGGTCTATATTTGTCCTTCCTACCTTTATTGCATTGGCTATCACCCACTTCCTTGTTTTTAGATAAATGTCGTTTATCATTTTTAACTTTACACATTTTAACTTTTAAATGGTTTGTCGATTAAACTGGAAACATTTAGGTGATATGAATTTCCTTTATAATTAGCGGTTTTTTTTTCTTCTTTTTTTCCTCTTTCATTCTACCTCCAAAATAATTTCTTCCTTGTATATATGTCCCCCTCCATGTTAATAACAATTTTTACTTTGTCTCTCTCTCTCTCTATCTCTCTCTTTATCTCTCTCTCTCCCCCCTCTCTCTCTTTCTCTCTATCTCCTTTTTCTCTATCTCAATATTTCTCACACTCAGTCCTCTGCAACTGTCTTTACTCGGCCGCTCCCCCCAAATGTTTGTCCTATCAAGAGTTACATAACCTGCCCATGAATACAAATGCCACTGCCTCTCTCCTCATTTCCGGCCGATCTCCCTCTGCCGGCATGAAAAATAGATCCTCATGTAACCAAAGTCACGAGCCGGAGAAAGGCCAAAAAACAAACAAACAAACAAACAAGAAAACACACATATTTTGGTTTGTCTGTCGTAAAGAAGTTATTTTTTTTTGTTTTAAGTAAATCTTATCTTTGTCCGCTGACAGAAATGACAACTGCATCTTTAGAAACACAATTTAGATGATAAATGAATCTAGACATTTTTGAAAGGAGAAAAGAAGTGGATAGAACTTTTTGTAAAAGAGTGGCCCACTTTAGAAGAAAAAAACTCAAAAAGCATGTAAAACATCGACATTAATAACAAAAACAGTATCAGCTTTGTAAAATAGTTGATAGATCGATTAGAAGGGAACTGAAAACAACCAGAATGAAAGAGAGGTTAGGAGAGAATCCAAGAAAATAAAAAAAGGAAGCAGAGAGAGAGAGAGAGATTGAGAGAGAGAGAGACAGAGAGAGAGATAGAGAGAGAGATAGATAGAGGGAGAGAGAGAGAGAGAGAGAGAGAGAAAGAGAGAGAGAGAGAGAGAGAGAGAGATAATGAGTAGACCAATTGAGCAGGGAAATATTTCATGTTATTTTTAAACTGTCTTTATATATGTATATATATATATATATATATATGTATATATATATATATATTATTTCATAAAATGTACATTGGCTAGGACGTAGAAAACAACCAAAACAAAAAACAAAAAACAAAGAAAGAAAGAAACGTTTACATTCGGTAATTTTTGTACAATCTTCTAATAACTCCAAGTAAAATGGGGGTCCTGAATATATCCTTATATCTGAGAGAGAGAGAGAGAGAGAGAGAGAGAGAGAGAGGGAGGGATAGAGAGAGGGAGAGAGAAAGATAGAGAGAGAGACAGAGAGAGGGAGAGACAGAGAGAGTGGGAGAGACAGAGAGAGAGAGAGAGAGAGAGAAAGGGGATGCATTTGTAAAAACATCAGAGAATCATAAACCTTTTTATTAACTCCAAGCCTTTACATTGTCTTACTAACAAATATAATTGTATGATTTTTGAGAAAAAACATAAATAAAAACAAGAAGAAGCAAAACATGCCCAAGTATTGTTCTTTACAAGAGCAATAAGAAGAAAAAAGGACAAAGTAATAAAAAAAGAATCGTTTGAGCAATAAAAAATGAAAAAAAAAAGATGAAAGGACACGCCACAGAAAAATAGGGAGGGAAAGTGGACATAGAAATTTACAATGTGTGTTCAATGTTGTAAAAAGATGCAAAATTTGTTTTAGTTAAAGCCCTGTTATTAAAAAAAATTTAAGACAAAATATTGAGCTTATTAAATTATATCAAAAAGGCAATCATGGTAAAAACAGATTGATTTGAAATTAAGTTGGAAGTTGATTAAATAAATGAATTAGAACGGTTTGCAACACCCCAATACTGAAACAGGTATTATTTTCTCGCCTAGCTTTCTGTGAAAGTATTTTGAAGCTGTGGACTTAACAGATACTGAAATAGAGTCATGAACCTTTGAAAGTGGATCAGAAAGTTTGTGAGCCACTTGCAACTAAATCGCACCCGGTGCCTTACATTTTGACTATTTTTTCAGCTATATCATTGAACAAATGTTGGCCTTTTCTACAACAAACGCATGATGTTCGTTTGTGCCCAAAATTTTATGAGAATATAAAAGCTATAGAAGACATGACACCTAAATAATACATTTTATTTTTATGGTTAGAGAGAGAAAGATAGATAGAGAGAGAGAGACAGAGAGAGAGACAGACAGACAGACAGACACAGAGAGAAAGAGAGAGACAGGGAGAGAGAGAGAGACAGAGAGAGAGACAGAGACAGAGACAGAAACAGAGAGAGACAGGGTAGGGGCGGGAATAAAAAACAAAACATGGATAGAAAGACATATATAAAGCGATTTCAAGACAGGTGTATAGTTTTCTTGGAAGTAAGAAAAAATATTATTATATTAAATAAAAGCCACATCATAATTATATTGTAAAAACCTTTCATAGAGAAATTTACATTCAAAACACATGAGAAACGAGGTTGGTCATTTTTACTTGTTATTTATTTGTAATATTTTATAATAACATAATGAATAAGAAAGAATGTCTCGTTTTTTATCTTCAATAAGTTGCCATTTACTCGTGTCTTGTTATCCATTGCTGTTGTTGTGAAATATCTTCCTAGAATAGAGGGTGACAAGATGGGGTAAAATAATAAAAATCAATTGACAACGAGTTACCTAAATTAATCGGTTTTGAGAAAACTTGATCAATTACTGAATGAATTGCCTCATAGTCAAATGCAATTTTTTTCACATAAACATTTCTGTCAACTTTTTTTCATACAATATAGATGACATTGCTCTTTCTTTGTTATCATGGAAAAAAAATATTGAACTGTGAATAAAGATAATACACTCAAGCTTTTTTTTCTCTCGTGCATTCTATTATGTTTTTACCTTCTAGTCTCTTGAGTTTCTTTACGAACGAAATTAAAAAGTAACAATCATAAAGCTTTGAGTATAACTACTCCAACTTTGACACACATTGTTTCCTCATTATTCATTTCAATGATTTAAAAACATACGCTCTACAAAGATATCAAGATCTAGATAAAACCTGAATATTTGTTTCTCAGAAATCGAAACATCGTGCTAAAGTGTATCTCGGTACATAGAACAGTTATAACACTTCATGTTTTATTTTTTCCAATTACGCAAAGAAGTTATTACAGTGGCCTTTAAGATACTAAGAACTCAAATATTAAATATTCTTTTTGTTAGGAAATTTTAAACTTTTTAACTTTAGTCTCGAACCAGTGGAAAAGACCTACACGGCCTAAACACAGAGTTTCACGTCATAAAGGAAGTGATCCCGCACATGCGCCGAAACTCTGTAGGGGAAACGGAATACCGAGACATCGTCTGCCGAAACACAGCAAATGGGATGAGCGCGTCTTTGTGACAAGGTAATGTCTGCTCCTGAAACTCAAGAATCAGAGGAAATGGTGAGAGCACATATTTGTGACATAATTAGAGTGGAGGTTCAAACACAAGAACTAAAGGTAATGGTAAGAGTACAAGTTTTGTGTCATAATTAGAGCGGAAGTTCAAACAAAGAATCAGAGGCAATGGTAAGATCACATATTTGTGACATAATTAGAGCGGAGGTTCAAACACAAGAACCAAAGGTAATGGTAAGAGTACATGTTTTGTGTCATAATTAGAGCGGAAGTTCAAACACAAGAACTAAAGGTAATGGTAAGAGTACATGTTTTGTGTCATAATTTGAGCGGAGGTTCAAACACAAGTATCATAACGAATGTTATGATATGAGCACAATCTTTGTGACACGATTAGGTCAGTTTCTGAAACGCAAACATCACAATATATGGTAAGAGCACATGTTTGTGACGAGATAGGGTTATTTCATTAAACAAAAAGGAAGGGGCAAACCAATTTAAAACATGGTAAGGTAAGCTCTTGAATCACAATAATCACAAGAAATGGAAAGTTAACATATATATGCCATGGTTAGGTTAGATCTTTTAACACAAGAGCCATTACGTATGGGAAGAAAAGATCTTTGTAACATGGTAAGATTAGATTTTGAAACATAAAAAACGCAGGAAATAGGATGAGCCCATCTTTGTCATATGGTAAGGTCTGTTCTTGAAAGACAATAATCACAACGAATGATCAAATCTTTGTCATGTCATTAGATCTGCTCCTAAACTACAATAATCTCTAAGAAACGGATTTGGGGACATCTTTTTGACAAGTTAAGGTAAACTCTGGAAAAACAAGAACCACAGCAAAAAAGGGGTGAGCACATCTTTGTGATATGGTTTAGTCAGTTCCTGAAAGATGAGAATCACAACGAATGGGATGAGCACATCTTTGTGATATGGTTTAGTCAGTTCCTGAAAGATGAGAATCACAACGAATGGGATGAGCACATCTTTGTGATATGGTACGGTTAGTTCCTGATAGACAAAAATCACAACGAATGGGATGAGCACATCCTTATGATATGGTACGGTTAGTTCCTGATAGACAAAAATCACAACGAATGGGATGAGCACATCCTTATGATATGGTACGGTTAGTTCCTGATAGACAAAAATCACAACGAATGGGATGAGCACATCCTTATGATATGGTACGGTCAGTTCCTGATAGACAAAAATCACAACGAATGGGATAAGCACATCCTTATGATATGGTACGGTTAGTTCCTGATAGACAAAAATCACAACGAATGGGATGAGCACATCCTTATGATATGGTACGGTTAGTTCCTGATAGACAA
This sequence comes from Elysia crispata, assembly GCA_033675545.1. NCBI lineage: Eukaryota > Metazoa > Mollusca > Gastropoda > Plakobranchidae > Elysia > Elysia crispata. The sequence continues at coordinate 138,567 of JAWDGP010007196.1, read as the reverse complement.
AAATCACAACGAATGGGATGAGCACATCTTTCTGACACAATTAGGTCAGCTCTTGAAAAACAATAATCAGATTGAATGGGATAAACACATCTTTGTGATTTGGTTAAGCCAGTTCTTGACACAAAAAAATAGCAACGAATGTGATGAGCACATCTTTGTGATATGATACGATTAGTTCCTGACAGACAAGATTCACAACGAATAGGATAAGCACATCTTTGCGACACAGTTAGGTCAGCTCTTGAAAAACAATAATCACATTGAATGGGGTGAGCACATCTTTGTGATCTTTTACGGTCAGTTCCTGGACGACGAGTTCGGTTCAGATATATATCTACGTGAACCCCTTTTTTATTTAGTTTTGTTGTTGTTGTTGTTATTGTTGTTGTTGTTGTTGTTGTTGTTGTTGTTATTGTTGTTGTTGTTTGTTGTTATGTTGATATTGTTGTTGTTGTTGTTATTTTTGTTGTTGTTGTTGTTATTGTTATTGTTGTTGTTGTTGTTGTTGTTGTTGATTTATAATTAGTTGTCATATAACTTTTGTTGTATTACTTTTTTGTGGCCGCGGAACGTGGATATGGAGGTGAAGATGCGAAACGATAGGAAAAATCACCTGGTTATTTTGGAAGCAAATAATCAAATTAGACATTATAAACATCACGAGTTCATAACAACGGCGCATATACCACTTGAAAACATCTCTTGTAGCTGATGTTTTGTTGTTTTTTTAATTTAATTATTTTAATAAGGAGGAATTTATAATAGAACATCGAATATTCGTTCTTTTGGTTTGTAAAGCATACGAACATTTCTCCTTCATAAATGACGTCAGAATCACATTTACACAAACAAATTAATCGCCAACCATTATATTTTATTCGTGAGGAAAAATAACTATTGATCTCAAGAACCTCGAATATTTCGTTCCTTGGTTTATAAAGGATACGAACATTTCTCCTTCATAAATGACTTCAGAATCATATTCACACAAACAAATTAATCGCCAACCAAGATATTTTAATCGTGACGAAAATAAAAAAAAACTATTGACCTTAAGAACCTAGAATATTTCTTTCTTTCATTTATAGAGAATACGAACATTTCTCCTTCATAAATGACGTCAGAATCACATTCACACTAATAAATTAATCGCCAACCAAGATATCTTAATCGTGAGGAATAAATAATTATTGACCTCAAGAACCTCGAATATTTCTTTCTTTGTTTTATAAAGCATGCGAACATTTCTTTACCATAAATGACGTCAGAATCACATTCACACTAACAAATTAATCGCCAAAGATGATATTTTAATCGTGAGGATAAAATAACTATTGACCTCAAGAACCTCGAATATTTCTTTCCTTGGTTTATAAAGCATACGAACATCTCTCCTTCATAAATGACGTCAGAATCATATTCACACAAAAAAATTAATCGCCAACCGAGATATTTTAATCGTCAGGAATGAATAACTATTGACCTCAAGAATATAGAATAATTCCTTCTTTGGTTTATAAAGCATACGAACATTTCTCATTCATAAATGACGTCAGAATCACATTAACAGCAACAAATTTCCGGCTAAGCATGATTCTTACGTTCCAGCAGTAGACGACTCTAACAAAGAATTGGTTCTCGGATGGCGAGTCATGTGATTTGTACAGTTCGAGAGCGAGGCTGGCGCCAAAGGGAGGCCACTTGACCTGTGGCAGACCCAGGACCTCTAGAATGGGGATAACAGTCGTGTCGTGTCCTGAGTAGAGGAACAGTCGAGGTTTGCTGGGCGAAGGAAGGGAGGACGGACAAGAAGGAATAAATAGGGGCAAATGAGGTAGGGACAGGGTGTAAATGATTGAATGGAAGATTTTAGGTAGATGGATTGATATTTAAATAGATAGATAGATCGATAGATAGATAAATAGATAGATAGATTGATATATATATATAGATAGTTAGATAGTTAAATAGATGGATAGATAATAGATAAATAGATAAATAATTAGATGAATAGATACATATATAGATAGATAGATAAATAAATAGATAGATAGATTGATAGATTGATAGATAGATAGATAGATAGATAGATAAATAGATAAATAGATATGTAGTTAGATAGATAGATAGATATATAGTTCGATAGATAGATAGATAGATAGATAGATAGATAGATTGATTGATAGAAGATAGTTAGATAGATAAATAGATAGATAGATAGATAGATAGATAGGTAGATAGTTAGATAGATAGATAGATAGATAGATAGATAGATAGATAGATAGATAACTAGATAGATAGATAGATAGTTAGATAGATAGTTAGATAGGTTAGAGAGATATATAGATAAATAGATAGATAGATAGATAGTTAGACAGATAGATAGTTAGATACATAGATTGAGATAGAGAAATACAGAGAGACACAGACTGAGAGAGGGAAAAACAGATAAAAAAGTGGAGTGAGAAGATGAGCATCTCTTTCAGATATTTAAATTCCTCATGTTAAAAAAATATATATATATATATATATATATATATATATATATATATATATATTTTTGTTTTTGTTTTGGGTGTTGAGGGGTGTTGGTAAGTGGAATACCTCACCACTCCAAATCCTCAAAGCTACAAGGGTTTGAGAGGGGAAGGAACATGAAAAACAAGCTAATTATTCGCTATCACGAAAAATCCAACTATCGTTCTTTACTCTTGTTGTTAAGATGCCCATGCTATCTTGAAATAATTCATTTTTGATTGATAAACACGATATGTGTCGCAGGGAATTATTAAAATGTTCAGATTATGTAAGCAAAGCGAACTATTCCTATTGGTAAGCTTCAGGCGATTACCACCGTGTACGTCTGACTACCATCAGCACTACAAAAATTACTCAGATAAGGTCAAGGTCGATAATGGTGTTGACCTACATAACGCCGCAGACGACATCCTCCATTTCGGCCAGAATGCCGTGGAGCAGACGACCAATGGACATCATCAGCACGTCATCCCTGGGCAGACTTCCTCTGAGGGCGGCAGAGGAGAAAGGGGGGCATTTGAGAATGGGGGGGGGGGGGAGAGGAAGACACAGAACAGGAAAAGAGGGGAAAAAGGAGTTGTGGTAGGAGAATAATTAAAAAGATTATTAGCTTAAAAAGATTTAAAAAGTGCGTACTTCTTAATCTCTCTCTCTCTCTCTCTCTCTCTCTCTCTCTCTCTCTCTCTCTCTCTGTCTTTCTTTCTTTATCTCTCTCTGGCTTTCTTTGTCTATCTGTGTATCTCGCACCCTTTAAGACTTTCTACAACTTCATGTGTTTATTTAGTAGATCATGATAAAGTATTAAAACATTAAGAGTTACACTGGGAAATATGGGAGATAAATAAAATAGAAAGACGGACTGAGAGTCACTCATACACATATACTGAGCGGTAAGAGACAAAGAGATAGAGATAGAAAGGGAGAAAGAGGGAGAGAGAAAGAGAGAGAGAGCGAGAGAGAGAGAGAGAGAGAGAGAGAGAGAGAGAGAGAGAGAGAGAGAGAGAGAGAGAGAAAATACATAGAAACATAGAACAAAGAAATACATTACTGATTTTAAAAAAAATTCTTTGAAATAGGTCTTATCATGAACATTCAGAAAAATTCAATTTGGTTTTGTGAATTATTTTTCCTTGGTTTCATGTTGATTTTTTTGTTTTATATATTTCGTAGAATAATGCATTTCTTAATTTCATGATCTTGTTCCCTATTAATTAGGCCGTCTTCAATTCCCAGCCCACACGACTGGCCACGTAATGGCGCAGGTTACCGTACTCTATACGTCCCGTGGTGACGGCCCGCAAGACTCGAGTAGCCTGGGTCTCTATGATCTCTTTGAACGGCTCCAGAACCTTTGGGTACGGTTTGCCATGTGCCTGGAACAGAGAGACGGTGCAGTTACTGTATCCAAGGAGACTGTTGCTAATGTCATTTTGAGAACGTCAACTTGGCACATAATGAACTTCTATATGAATTCCCGTTTTCTCTGTTTTTTTTTTTAATTTTTTTTATTTTATTTTATTTTATTTTATTTTTTTTTTTTTTTTGGGGGGGATTTACTTCTATAACCTGACTTAAAGGGAAAACAATCAAAATAAATTGATTATATTAAGAATCACTTGAACTTTGTTATTTCTTTTCTTCATTTCTCATTACATAAAATGTCTTAAATATATCCAATTTCTTTTGAACACCCACACACGCAAACAAACACACAGCCATACCTTTCTAAGATGTATGTTGAAATTTCTTTCCGGATATTTTTTTTTTATACTCGGTTCGTTCGATCAATGTTTTTAAGCCTCAGGCCTACAGTTTCCGGCTAAGGGAAGATTATATCTTCGGATTATTGTCAGAGACTCACATTCTTTTCCTCATGAAAAGGGAAGTAGTATCTGCCAGGATTTGTCTAAAAGACCAGCTAAGAAAACTTGGACCGTCTTAATGAAATTAGAATCGTCACGTTTTAGATTGTCTATAGTCTATAGAAGTCAACAGTTTCAATCAATTTTTATTTTTACTGGACTTTCCAATATGATTGAGTCAGATTTTTTTCCCTTGAACATTTTTTTGTTCAGTTTTGTTTTTGTTTGCACATTCACTTTTTTTTTCAAAATTTGCGTTGCCCCTTAAATTGGTTCTCAAAGTTTAGCCCTATACAAGCCCATTCACGCTCAAAGGCTAGAATATTCTCGTTTAGCAGTATGGTCTACTATTTTCTGCATTCGCATTTGACATAAATAATATAATAATAGACCTTAAAATCTTAAATCTGATTCTGTTTTAACTTAAAAGTATTATGCCAAAATTCTAATAAATTGTTGTAAGAATCAACTTCAAAATTCAAGTTTTGAAATGCATTCATCTTTGGTTACAAGATATAGTACGTCTATCTAGATCTAACTTTGAGTACTAGATATGGGACTTCACCGTCATCATGTCGAAGCTTTTAGTTACAGGAAGATGTGCAGAGAATGATACGTTTAAAATGTCTTTGGATTTAGATGTAGCTGAGAGGGTTGGTTCAGTACATACTCACCACTCTGGAAGTAGCGTCATCATTTACACAGGAAAAATCCAGGTGGGTTGGGGGTAAAGCTACCCAGCGGACAATCAGAGAGGAGGAAGGAGGTATATGTTGTGGGCCATGGTTTATCAGTGAGGTTGGGAAAGAATAAAACAAAATCGATTAATGATAAGAGGGTATTAGATGAAAATTGAACGTAACTCGATACCTGGGGAAAAAAAATCAGACGTAAAGAGAGTAGGACAACACTTAAAAAAATGAAGCTTTATAGCTTTCAACTTAGGATTTGTCGAAAATTAATCTAGATTGATTTCCTCTACAACGCCGTGGTGAGGTAAACGAAAATGGATCAAAATTGATAAAAAAAAAAAGATCGCTAGTGTGGTGTGTTCTCAAGGAAAAAAAAATGTTAGGCGAGAAATACAAGAAAGTGAATACAAGGAAGAAAAAATAAGAAAGATGGGGGTGGGAAGTGGTGGACAGGTTGGAGGTGTTCAAGTAAAGAGAGTTCATAAAAGGAGATTGAGCATAATTATGAAAGAAAAAAATACTTGAAAAAAATTTTACCTGGTTCGCTTCATGTGTGTTGTGTGTGTTTGTGTGTGTTTGTTTAGATATTCTAAATCTTAAGATATATATTTTATGGGCAATGATGACGAGTGTAGAAGATATTGTATATGTAACTTCATAATAGGATATCTACATCAAACAACAACAACAACAACATCAACAACAACAACAACAACAACAACAACAAGAATAACAACATTAGCAATAACAACATAATCAAGCAATAAGAAAAAACTACAACAACAACAACAACAACAACAAGAAAAACAAAATGAACAACATCAACAGCAACAACGACATCAACAGCAACAACAGCAACAACAACAACAACATTAACAAGAAAAGCTGCATCAACTCTGAATGTTTAGCGCCGAAGCTCAGCGTGACAGGTCAGATGATGATCGAGTTACAGTCTTGACAGGGCAACTCCTTCACCTAATCCAACTCTGGTTGTTTGCTGGGAGTAACGCTGCTTACTCAAAATGGATTTTCGCAATTTTCTTATGGTATTAGCTGTTAAAAAATGTAAATGCAAAGCTAACATTTTCTCTTTGTTCTTCATTAGATATGAGAAAAGATTATCATAGAAATGAAAATCAACTGATTGTTCCAGCCACAAGCACGTATTTTCCAAATAATCCGTTGGTTTTTTTTTTCCTGTAAGCTATTCTGGTGTTGTTCAAAGATATTTTGACCAAATTTTTTTTTTTTTTATTACTTTTCTTTTGCTCTTCTCTTTTTTGCTTTTGCTTCACATTTATTTTTGTTTTTGGAAGTCTCATAATATTGTGTGTGGATATTCCCTTTAATTTCCCTCTCTCTCTCTCTCTCTCTCTCTCTCTCTCTCTCTCTCTCTCTCTCTCTCTCTCTCTCTCTCTCTTTCTCTCTCTCTCTTTTTTTTTTCTCTCTCTCTCTATATATCTCTATCTATCTATCTATCTCTATCCTGCTTGTTGAAAAAAACATCAAAACAATTAAATGGATTCTACCTCTTGTACCATATTATAGGACCAAGAACAGACAACTCCAACATATTATAACTCATCCATCTTTCACTCAAACCATTCTTTATATCTATGTCGCCTGCTTAAGAAATAAAACAAAAACCATATGGAAATATATTTTTCAGGCACTGATACATCGCAGTAATTCAGACTCTACCAACTTAAAAAAAAAAACATTTATATATCACCCAAAACATTCATGTACTTCAAAAAGATCGTAATAGATTATCCCTCCTAAACCGTTACATCGCGGTAAGTTAGACACGTCCAACGAAAAAAAAGCATGTCCAACTCTCACCCAAAGCTCTGAGCACCAACCGCTTGTCGCTGGCATAGTCCGGTATACTATCCAGGTTAGACAGGATCATGTTCACAGCCAGGCGTAGCGCTGGGCAGGACAGCTTGTTGGGGAAGATGTCCTCATCCCAGATGTCCTTCACCGGAAGCTTGAGCGGGTCTTGCGACATGCGGGAGATCATAGATATATACGACGTTCGACGATAAAGAGGATATAAGAAGGGAATAAAGAGATAATCAGAAGGGGAAAATAGATAAGTTCGAGAAAAACGTGATTTCGAGGAATCCGTGACGATGTAACCGTGTTAGATTGTGGTTGAGAATAATGAAGTGAAACAGTGACGCCAATGATGGTTGTCAACAATAATGCGTGTGCTGCCCTCTACACGTTTTCTCGACTTATGCATACAATTGTGAGAGTATATGATCCGCCCAAGACGTCTACTACGAGCTAGACTGACGCGAGTTGGCACTCCGATCTGATATATATTGAGAACAATAGAAGCTTCTGAACCCAGATGAACAAATCACTTTTTTAAAATAATGAGGATTTGATCGGAATACCAGAGTTTTTTTTTTTGTCTTCATTTCCAATATTGTTGATAACGTTTTTGTTGCTGCTGCTTTTGTTTATTATAATTGTTGCTGTGTGCTTTAAAAAGTTGTACTTGAGGTTAGTGTTTTTGTTATTTTACATACATCACACACTTCGAAAAAGGGCGTTTGAGGATCAGGCAAATTGTTTTACATATATTCTGTATATTTATTTATCTTTCTTTGTGTCTTGCTATCTTTGTCTGTCGTTCTCTATGCATACCTCTGTTTTTTCTTGTTCTTTTTTTTTCCTCTCTATATCTTGCTAAATGTTTACTTTGCGTAATTCGTAAAGATGAGATAGAAATGTGATAGAACAGCTCTTTTTGAAAACTGCTTTTACTGACCAGTATTTTATAAAAACAAGTTCCTTTGTGCATGTGAAAGATGAAAGATCCATTTGTGGACTGGATAAAGCAGATAATGATCAATTGTCTGTTCGACCGTCGCAAATATCGACAGATCATGAACTTTACCCCCAGTCAAGACCTTAGACAAACATAACATTCGCACCGTCCAAGAAAGTGAGGGAATTACCGTTTGTCCAATAAACATCCAAACCAGGCTTATGACAAACAGGCTTCTACTGAGACCACAAGGGAGGGAAAAATAACTGCCATCGAGTGAACAGAAAACAACGAACAAGTACATGTTGATAACAATCGCTAACAAAAAAGACTTTAGAATGCTTTTATTTTTTTTCCTTTTTGTTTTTATTTGAATTTTATGTTGTTTTTGTGGTTTTTTTCCCCAATAGGGTGATATTAAAAAAAGACTTAAAAAAAAAACGGTGGTCAAGTTATTTTCAATCGGTCATGATTGTGTGGTTTACAGTTCTGTCAATATCCGCTAAATACTAAAGACACGGGATTGAGGAATAATTATCCTTAGCTATTTTTGTTGTCCGTACAATTTGTATTTTCCCATGGAATCTTTTCTAACCTGGATTTGTTCTACACAAACAATCGATTTGAGGAATTGTTTTTTTTTTATTATCTATTTATTTATTTGTGCGGATGCTTTTGTTGTGCGTGATATCTTAGGAAAAAATATAAAAAAACGAATAAGGCAAAATAACTAAATTTTGAAAGGAAACAATAAACAAGCAACTAAAAATCCAGGCATGCTCGAAAATGGGTTATAATTGATGTTATAAACGTACAGTAAGAGTTTTATGATGCTATACTCCTATCTAACATAACATTTTCGGTAACCTAGTTTTAATCTTAAGACAACGCGGAGTGCTAATCTTAAACCTTTTTTTTTTTTTAGAAATTAGGTGCAGACATCTTAAACGAAGCATGATAAAATTCGTACCAACAGAGCTTTTTTTTTTCTTTAAATTTTTATTTGATCTTGTGTTCTTTCAATTTAAAGATGTGTTAAGCACGCTTCAGCCACGTTTAATTTTACTCATATTGAATTTTTGAGTATATCTCGCTAAAGTACTTCATCAACATATCTTAAAACAGTTTCTGTTTCTCGTATAAGTACTGCATAAACAAATCTTAAAACACTTACTGTTTCTCGTATAAGTAATTTATCAACAAATCTTAAAACACTTACTGTTTCTCGTATAAGTAATTTATCAACAAATCTTAAAACACTTACTGTTTCTCGTATAAGTAATGTATCAACAAATATTAAAACACTTACTGTTTCTTGTATAAGTAATTTATCAACAAATCTTAAAACACTTACTGTTTCTCTTATAAGTAATGTATCAACAAATATTAAAACACTTACTGTTTCTTGTATAAGTAATTTATCAACAAATCTTAAAACACTTAATGTTTCTCGTATAAGTAATGTATCAACAAATCTTAAAACACTTACTGTTTCTCGTATAAGTAATTTATCAACAAATCTTAAAACACTTAATGTTTCTCGTATAAGTAATGTATCAACAAATCTTAAAACACTTACTGTTTCTCGTATAAGTAATTTATCAACAAATCTTAAAACACTTAATGTTTCTCGTATAAGTAATGTATCAACAAATCTTAAAACACTTACTGTTTCTCGTATAAGTAATGTATCAACAAATCTTAAAACACTTACTGTTTCTCGTATAAGTACTTCATCAACAAATCTTAACAAACTTACTGTTTCTCATAGAGGTACTTTATCAACAAATCTTAAACCACTTACTGTTTCTCGGATAAGTATTTTATCCATAGATATTAACAAACTTACTGTTTTTCGAAGTATTTCATCAACAAATCTTTAAACAGTTTCTTTTTCTCGTATAAGTACTTCAGTAACAAATATTCACAAACTTAATGTTTCTCGTATAAGTACTTCATCAACAAATCTTAAAACACTTAACGTTTCTCGTGAAAGTATTTCATCAGAAAATCTTAACATTCTTATCATTTTTGATGAATGTATATCTATATCATCAACAAATCTTCACAGACTTATTATTTCTGATGAATGTACTTCATCAACAAATCTTAACCCACTTACTGTTTCTCGTGAAAGTGATGCGGCCGAATATCCCAACCATCACGCACCGTAAAGATTTGACGGTTCTTTCGATATGCGTACTTCGTATGCTGTTATGTAGAAGAGATGACGAAACAAGCTTTGATTAAGCCAGAGTGAGTACATTGTCTATAAGTGTTTATGCTGGTATATTTTTGTTATGTAGTAGGTTGAATCTGTAATTTCTGCGGTATTCCCTATTGCAAGCAAGTATAAATCTTTTTCAGTCAAATCGAAAAACAAAATATGAAAGCCAAGTGTCTATAAAAGGATGCAATCTAGGTATCTTAGTCTGTTGTCACTCTGGTTAGAGACTTTGAGTTATATAGTGAGCGAGAGTGAAATAAAGAGATATAAGGAGAGAGATAAGGGCAGAGAGAGAGAGATACAGACAGACAGACAGACAGACATACAGACAGACAGACAGACAGACAGACAAACAGGAAGACAGACAAACAGAGACATAAGAGAGATTAAGATACAGAGTGAGAGACAGAGAGACAGAGAGGCAGAAAGACAGACAGACAGGCAGACAGAGACATAAGGAGAATAAAGAGAGACACAGAGAGAGTGAGATATTGAGGAAGAAAGAGGCTGAAAAAACTGAATCAGGAAAAAAATATCATGACGAAAGAAAAACGGAGTTAATAAAATAGGTTGATAGAGGAGTGTAAGATCGGGGAATAAATGGAGAAACTTTGAAAGAACAAGAGATTGAGAGAAATTTTAAATAATGAAAATGCATATTTTAAAAAAAAAATGATTTAACGATTTTTTTAGATACATACAGATATACTCGTACGACACATATCAAGAGAGTCTCAATGAAAAAGGAGAAATGCATACACCTGTATGCTGGTACAGTCTATATAAATTCGAGATAAAGTTAAAGAATATGGTCGCGATAGTACGGCACATATCAAGAGAGTCTCCATGATGCATACACCTGTATGCTGGTACAGTCTATATAAATTCGAGATAAAGTTAAAGAATATGGTCGCGATGGTACGGCACATATCAAGAGAGTCTCCATGATGCATACACCTGTATGCTGGTACAGTCTATATAAATTCGAGATAAAGTTAAAGAATATGGTCGCGATAGTACGGCACATATCAAGAGAGTCTCCATGATGCATACACCTGTATGCTGGTACAGTGTATATAAATTCGAGATAAAGTTAAAGAATATGGTCGCGATGGTACGGAACATATCAAGAGAGTCTCCATGATGCATACACCTGTATGCTGGTACAGTCTATATAAATTCGAGATAAAGTTAAAGAATATGGTCGCGATGGTACGGCACATATCAAGAGAGTCTCCATGATGCATACACCTGTATGCTGGTACAGTCTATATAAATTCGAGATAAAGTTAAAGAATATGGTCGCGATGGTACGGCACATATCAAGAGAGTCTCCATGATGCATACACCTGTATGCTGGTACAGTCTATATAAATTCGAGATAAAGTTAAAGAATATGGTCGCGATGGTACGGCACATATCAAGAGAGTCTCCATGATGCATACACCTGTATGCTGGTACAGTCTATATAAATTCGAGATAAAGTTAAAGAATATGGTCGCGATGGTACGGCACATATCAAGAGAGTCTCCATGATGCATACACCTGTTTGCTGGTACAGTCTATATAAATTTGAGATAAAGTTAAAGAATATGGTCGCGATGGTACGGCACATATCAAGAGAGTCTCCATGATGCATACACCTGTATGCTGGTACAGTCTATATAAATTCGAGATAAAGTTAAAGAATATGGTCGCGATGGTACGGCACATATCAAGAGAGTCACCATGATGCATACACCTGTATGCTGGTAAAGTCTATATAAATTCGAGATAAAGTTAAAGAATATGGTCGCGATGGTACGGCACATATCAAGAGAGTCTCCATGATGCATACACCTGTATGCTGGTACAGTCTATATAAATTCGAGATAAAGTTAAAGAATATGGTCGCGATGGTACGGCACATATCAAGAGAGTCTCCATGATGCATACACCTGTATGCTGGTACAGTCTATATAAATTCGAGATAAAGTTAAAGAATATGGTCGCGATGGTACGGCACATATCAAGAGAGTCTCCATGATGCATACACCTGTATGCTGGTACAGTCTATATAAATTCGAGATAAAGTTAAAGAATATGGTCGCGATGGTACGGCACATATCAAGAGAGTCTCCATGATGCATACACCTGTATGCTGGTACAGTCTATATAAATTCGAGATAAAGTTAAAGAATATGGTCGCGATGGTACGGCACATATCAAGAGAGTCTCCATGATGCATACACCTGTATGCTGGTACAGTCTATATAAATTCGAGATAAAGTTAAAGAATATGGTCGCGATGGTACGGCACATATCAAGAGAGTCTCCATGATGCATACACCTGTATGCTGGTACAGTCTATATAAATTCGAGATAAAGTTAAAGAATATGGTCGCGATGGTACGGCACATATCAAGAGAGTCTCCATGATGCATACACCTGTATGCTGGTACAGTCTATATAAATTCGAGATAAAGTTAAAGATTATGGTCGTGATGGTACGGCACATATCAAGAGAGTCTCAATGATGCATACACCTGTTTGCTGGTACAGTCTATATAAATTCGAGATAAAGTTAAAGAATATGGTCGCGATGGTACGGCACATATCAAGAGAGTCTCCATGATGCATACACCTGTATGCTGGTACAGTCTATATAAATTCGAGATAAAGTTAAAGAATATGGTCGCGATGAGTAAAAGAACCACAAAAAAATACCTTACAAAAAAAAATGTAGCACATAGGGAAAGACAAACCATAAATGTAAGTGGTTTAGAGAATTTGAAATACTAGTAGAAGATCTTTAAAGAGAACTTCCTTGTTACGCCATTCTATTCCGTTTGCTTCATCCCTTGTAAAAACTGTCTACTCAAGTCTTTATCATTTTACATCTACTATATATCCACTTCTTATGACTTCAGAGCGTTACAGATTTTAGTCCGATTATTCCTCTCTCTCTCTTTCTGTCTCTATCTCTCTGTCTTTCTCTTCCTCTTTCACCCGTTATCACTCTGTTTCTTTCTTTCTCTCTTTTTAATTGCTTCTACTTGTTTCTATATATTATTTTAACCTTATTTCTTTATTCTATTTTTCTCTGTTTCTATAGCTGTGTGTATTGCTTTTTTGTGTTTATCAGTGAATTTTTTTCCTCTGTTTCATTCCCTTTCTCTATCTATCTGTTTCTCTCTCCATCCCATTACCTCAATCTTTCCCTACCATATTTTCTATCTATTAATCTCTAAAACACATTCATCCTCTAACATCCACAACATAACACCATCTAAAAATCGATGCCACTCCAATATTCCTTCTGCTGACATGACAGCTCATCACTTCACCGGAAGTTTGACCACGGAGCATCTCGACACTGACCACCCAGTCTAGCCTCACCTGACCAGATCTGGCGAGTAGTTTTCAATCCGTAGAGGTCCAAGGTAGGCCTCTTTAATCTTCCTGTCCAGGCCCAACATCTCTACACTGACCACCCAGTCTAGCCTCACCTGACCAGATCTGGCGAGTAGTTTTCAATCCGTAGAGGTCCAAGGTAGGCCTCTTTAATCTTCCTGTCCAGGCCCAACATCTCTACACTGACCACCCAGTCTAGCCTCACCTGACCAGATGTGGCGAGTAGTTTTCAATCCGTAGAGGTCCAAGGTAGGCCTCTTTAATCTTCTGCCCAGGCCCAACAGCTCTACACTGACCACCCAGTCTAGCCTCACCTGACCAGATCTGGCGAGTAGTTTTCAGTCCGTAGAGGTCCCAGGTAGGCCTCTTTAATCTTACTGTCCAGGCCCAACAGCTCTACACTGACCACCCAGTCTAGCCTCACCTGACCAGATGTGGCGAGTAGTTTTCAATCCGTAGAGGTCCCAGGTAGGCCTCTTTAATCTTCTGCCCAGGCCCAACAGCTCTACACTGACCACCCAGTCTAGCCTCACCTGACCAGATCTGGCGAGTAGTTTTCAATCCGTAGAGGTCCCAGGTAGGCCTCTTTAATCTTCTGCCCAGGCCCAACATCTCTACACTGACCACCCAGTCTAGCCTCACCTGACCAGATGTGGCGAGTAGTTTTCAATCCGTAGAGGTCCCAGGTAGGCCTCTTTAATCTTCTGCCCAGGCCCAACAGCTCTACACTGACCACCCAGTCTAGCCTCACCTGACCAGATCTGGCGAGTAGTTTTCAATCCGTAGAGGTCCCAGGTAGGCCTCTTTAATCTTCCTGCCCAGGCCCAGCATCTCTTTCTGTCCCACAGTGGTCAACACAGCAGCTCGACACCCGCCCTGGCTCGGAGAGATGATACAACATCGGGTTCGGAGCTAAAGCTTTTTTGTTTGTTAATTATTTTCTTATTTTTTTTGTTTGTATCTCATTACTTATCTCTCTCTCTCTCTCTCTCTCTCTCTCTCTCTCTCTCTCTCTCTCTCTCTCTCTCTCTCTAAAATTCCCTTTTTGTGAGTCTCTCTCCCTCTTTGCCTTTCTCTTTCTCTCTATCCCTCTCCCCCCCTCTCACTCTCTTTGCCTTTCTTTGTCTCTCCCTCTTTGCCTCTCTCTCTCTTTCTCTCTCTCTCTTTACATTTCATTCTTCCTCTCTCTCTCTCTCTCTCTCTCTCTCTCTCTCTCTCTCTCTCTCTCTTTACCTTTCTTTCTTCCTCTCTCTCTCTCGCTCTCTTTCAGCCTTTGATTTTCTCTACCTCTCTTATTCTCTTTGCAGTCTTTCTGTCTATTTCTGTCCGTCCGCCTGACAGTTTATCTCTCCCTCGTTTTCTTTTAAATTTTGTCTTTCTTTGCCTCGCTTTCGCTCTCTTTCTTACTATTTTTTCTGTCTTATTGTCTCTCTCATTCTTTTTCTGTATGTTTGCCCATCTCTTTTTTCTTCCCTCTCTCTCTCTCTCTCTCTCTCTCTCTCTCTCTCTCTCTCTCTCTCTCTCTCTCTCTCTCTCTTACTGTCTGTCTGTCTCTCTCTGTCTGTCTCTGTCTCGCCCCCCTCTCTCGCCCTCTCCATCTTTCTCTCTCTCTTTCTTTCTGTCGCTTTCCTTTCTCGCCCTTTCCATATTTCTCTCTCTCTCTCTCTCTCTCTCTCTCTCTCTCTCTCTCTCTCGCCCTCTCCATCTTTCTCTCTCTCTCTCTCTCTCTCTCTCTCTCTCTCTCTCTCTCTCTCTCTTGTCATTCTTAGCAAACTGGTCCACCATCTTAATTACTGATAGTTTCTTTGATTCAATATGATTTGCCCAAAGCTTAGATCTATCGATATCTCTAAAGATGAATGTCTAAACCAAAAAAAAAAAACAGCTTCTGCATTTTCAAAACCTGTTTAGGCTCTTTTAAATTCGTATTACGAGATTATGGAATCTTCGTGGTTAAGAGTGAACTCCTATAAGGGAATTCTTAGCTCTATTTATATTTTTAAACCTTACAATATAATAAACGCTCACAAAGCTCTATAAATAGATTTTGAATTACATTTATCATTTCGTTTTTTCTTTTTTTTTGCTAGCTCTGACGTCCGATCTCTCAAAGCTCGGCTGTTCTTTTTATCTCTACAGTGAAAGCTGTCCTCTTTTGTAGATTATGTGCTATAATAGTTCGTAGCTTGTCCAGTTCTAATATTCTTTTTAGCCTAACATATTCAATTCGGAGCCTTGTTAGATAGTGGCGTAGAGTTTCTAACAGCGCTATGGATGACCCGTCCTAGTCTTTGCTTTTTTTGTTCAAAATATTTAGATTATATCGTTATCCACTGGGATAGATAGATCCCTTCTTACAACATGTCTATGGAGCCCCCTTCTATATGAAGGAGTTTGGAGGGAGAGATAAATTCTTTGGCAATTCATATTTGTTTTCAACTTTGGTTGAACAAAGGATACCAAGAATTGTCTTACGATGTAGACAATGAAATAGGCCCAGTCTTTCCTCATTTTTTTTATTGTTTTTGTTACAGCTTAAATACTTTAGCTGTTTGCCAATGTAGACTTAAACAAGGAGTAGAAAGTTTGATTAAGAACTTTGGCTGTAAGTAATCTGTGAGCTTATACTAGGTCTAATATGCTGCGGTTTGGCTTGAAACCGCTTTGGCTGCGAGAAATACAGCTTTCAACCTTTTGTCGATTGTGATTGAGAGCAAAAGCCGAAAATATATCAGGATAGAGTTTACTAGGCTACCGGTAAATGTTTGCAGATTCTGTGGTGATTCCATGGGTTTTCCTCGTTTGGGCAATATTATCACCAAAATCAGTCCGTATGTTTGATTTTAGATTTTCTTGTAACTCAAATCTTTTATTTAATGTATTGAAGAAGCTTTTTATCTTTTATGTGAGATTTTCAAGAAGCTCATATGATTTGTTTAAACTGATATTGTAGCTCAAATGTTTTATGTATGGAGTTCGTGTAGTTCGTATGTTTTATTTTAGATGATTTTCTAGCTAAAGTATTTGTGTAAGATTTTCATGTAGCTCAATTCTTATATCTATATTGTTCGTTTATCTTATTATGTTTTATTTAAGAGGTTTTTATGGCTAAAGTATTTGTGTAAGATTTTCTTGTAGCTCAATTCTTATATCTAAGATGTTCGTGTAGCTTATTATGTTTTATTTAAGATGTTTTTATAGCTAAAGTATCTGTGTAAGATTTTCATATAGCTCAATTCTTATATCTAAAATGTTCGTGTAGCTTATTGTGTTTTATTTAAGATGTTCTTGTAGTTCAAACGTTCTGTTCAAGCTGCTCTTTTGGCTGATTTTTTTATTTAATATTTTCTTGCAGCCTAAACAATTCCTTTATTTAAGAAGTTGGTGTAACTCAAATGATTACGAATGATTTTTTGAAGATATTTGTGTAGTTTAAATATTTTACTCAAGAGGTTTGTGTCACTCAAATATTTTGTTTCAGATGTTGTTATACCTCATTTTTTATATTTTAGATGTTCGTGTACCTCATTTTTTTTTTGTATTTAATATGTTAGTAAGGTGGTCATCGGTAATTCTGGGATCATATATTTTATGTATACCTTGCAGATGTTGGCAGCCCCAGGCGCGCTCCTGGTGTTGTTTTGTCTACTCATGTCGTTGTTGACTTCTCTAACGGCTCAAGAAATGTCGAGTTTCCCAGCCTTACCGCCAAGAGGTTGATGGTGATTTTTTATTTCCTCTCTGAGATTGTGTTTAAAGTGGTCCGTGATAGTAAACAGCTTTCCTTAATTCTCTTATATCTTTGGATTTTCTATATTTTTTTTAGTTGAGATTGAGTATTTTAGCGTCTGAAACATGTTCCAATTGCTTTTTGTTTCATCAAATCTCAGCCAGGTGGTACCTTGGATTCAAAGATTGCGAAAAGAATATTTTTTGATTTTACAAAAGTAGATTACTTCACTTATCTTGTTTCGACCTTGACCTACCTTGAGTCTAAGCTCTCTAAAATCTTGCTCCATGGGCGACTGTCCGGCTTGTTTGCCCGTCAGAATGTTGACCACCTCGTACGGGATGCTGGTCTCCTGCAGATCCAGACCCATGTGTCGGTCGTAGCTGGCCTAAGTCCAGAGATGGTCAGGAAAATACAGCGTTGCAGAAACAAGGCTTTACTCGTGTTCTTAAGTAGCGATAAAAGTTATGTGCTGTCACTGACATTTGGAAATCAAAAGCTGAATCTAATTTTGATCAGCAAAAGATTAAGAAAGAAGAAAATAAATTTGATTTCTTCCTGTCATGGAATATTTTAGCAGCAGCTTCTTAACGTCTATTCAACAATACACTGTTGTTGTTTCGTTATTTCGAAAATAGCTGAAATCATATTTAACGTAGATCAATTTTCCAAAAAAAGAAGTGAAATTATTTTTATATCCTTGATTTTTGTGCGGTTGTTTTTCAAGGTAAAACCTTAGTTTTTTCTTAAGTATTTAGAAAACCCCAGAACACAAAACCGGCCCCTAACATTAAACGATAACTCCAAGTATGTAAATAACCCCGACAGCGGTACTGCCCCCCTCCCCCCCAAAAAAAAAAAATAAATAAATAAATAAAAATAAAAAACTGTTTTCTAATTTGTTTACATAAACTGGCTATTTTAAGCATTAATCAACTTGAATAATGGGCTGAGCAAACTATCTGAAGGTTTTTTTTTCCCCTGTAAGCACAACATCTGTAGATGGGTCAGTTTGCCTTTTTGGTGGTGATGGTGGTTAAGGGGGAGGGGGGGAGGTTGAGAGCAGAGTAGTTGTAAAGCAACTGGTTTAAACCTCGGTAATTCCGCTGATAAAGTTGAACGGTGTCCTGGCTCCATGACGAAACAGGACCTGGACCTGGTGGGATGGGAAGAGGCAGTCAGATTGTGTTCAGGGGAGTAAAAATACCAACATACTTGCTGCAAACATTTTTTTATAGGGAAGAGAAGTTTGGAGAAGAGCATAACATCAAAACTGTAATATCGATATTTCTTCTTCTGAACCCACCCACTGTTTATTACAGCCATGATTTTCAAAGGCTTTACTTGTTATATCATAGTTCTAACGTTACTTCTTTTCGCTGAGATCAGCCAACCAAAGCTCTCACACATATTTAAAGCTGCTTGTACTATCACAGTTGTTCTTTAATCTGGTTTCATTATTATTTCTCATCGAACATTCCCTGTAAAAAAGAATATTACCGCTTAACTAGTAATTATTGTTCTATCTGAAAAGCCCGTATTTAGTGTACTATACATATGGGGAAAATATTTGTATCGAAGTCACCCACCTGCACAAGCTCCAGTTGAGCACTACAGAGAACCTTAAAGTGTGGATGAGGGTCGCGCCGATTTTTAGACCGTCCGCAGTTGTTACCCAGGGTTTCGTCTTTCTGACCACTGGCGCAGCAGCGCATCTCCAAGATCAAAGAAAGGTTATAACCCTTGACCTCTGATGTTGGGCCGAGTATAACAACCTGCGAATAAAGCTTAAACATTCAATGATCATTGCAACAAGTTTTAAGTGTGTTCAATTATCGTTAGCTATGTTTGAAATTGTGAGAGTATCAGTGGCTTGAACAAATACAATTCAACACAATATCAGTCGGTTGATATTGAAAGTAAAAATGCTGGAATTGACCAAATAAAGTATTCCTGCAGAGAAAAATGTGTTCTAAAAACTTTCTAGCATATTCTATGATTTAAAATACGGTTAACAGATGATCCAAATAGTAGCTAGCTCTGAAAGTCTGTTAGAGACCAGATATCATCTGGCAATTATGCTGCATTAGACAGAGTTCAAAGATAACAAAGGCAAACAGGAAATGATTTCATATAAGGATATTTTTTTGCATCTCTATTTTTTGCATCAAGTGAAATAGCAAGAGTCAAAAATTAAAACTTGTGACTCTACGTTCCGTTATTTCAACTCTGATGTAAAAATCTTACTTAAGTTTCCTCGTAGGCAATACGCTACACATTAATGTATTTCCTTTATTTTATATCTCGGCTTTATTTCCAATATTACTTATACCAGTTCGAATATTTTTCATAATGCATGCAATTGTTATTACAAAATTTAGTCAATTCTTTCTGTTAGCTCCCACTTACCTTAGCAACAATTTATCAAATTTGAAAGAGATATAGAAAAAAAATAGTATTTTGTTTCGGTTTTGATTAACAGTTTGGCAAATATATAGATTTAGTGGATTTTAATTTAAACGTATAATATCAATATTGAATGCAGATCTAACTCTTCAACCAATTCAGATAATGTTTTTATAGATTATTTTTTACTACATGAAAATTATGACTAGATCTATGCCCCATTCTACACCAAATCGGTATTACAAAATCTGGCTTTGCCCGTCTACACATCTATGGCTATCCCAGCCGCAAGTTTTCCTGATATTTTTGTATCAATCATAATGATAACACCCATTTTAAATTTTAAAAAAAGGATTTGGGATTAAATCAAAAGGTTCTTTAGGAACCAAATAAGCAACGATAACATTGATACTGTAAAGCACAACTAGGTGTTAGATCTAGAACTACAAAAAAGAGACACATCTAGTCTGAGATTGGACGATTCAATAAGATTTGTTACCGCATCAATAGGACAGACCAAACTAAAACGCGAAAAAAAAAATGAAAATTCCCTATTATATTTTCTTTGAAAAAAAAAAGAGTCTTTTTTAAGGTTATGTACAAATTGCATTTAGATAGGTTGTAAGATATGTTATTGAGTTTATTTTGTTGAACAGAAGCCAAACTGTTCGTTAAATAATTCTTTTCCTACTGAAAGTTAATAAACATGAAATATGTTTTCCGTCGTTCACTTTTTTAGAAATCCTACAGTAAGAAATATTGTTGTTGTTTTTTTTTAAATTCTCTCTCACTTTCTATAAATAATTAACCATTTAAAATATCCTTTAAAATTTGTATTGTATATTCTTTTAATTATTAAATACAATTTTAGAGCGTTCTTCTTCAGATCATTCAAAGATATTCTTCAGTCTCCATCTCTCCCTGGCCATGATGACGAAGAAGTGCCATACCTAAATCTAGATTTAGAATATAGGCTATTGTTGCAAAATACAATAAAATAGCATTAAATTACTGAATTTATTAATGTTGATCGAAACATTATTTAGCCACAATAGAGGCATATCTTTTTCTAGTTAAAATTAAGCAGACTTTGAGGTTTTGGAGGTATACAACCTCCATTGAACCTCACGTGAGATATGTTGCGAAAGTGGTTCTTCCTTTCCATCGCTCCACGATACCTGAGTAAAGTTAATGGGCAGCGATAAAAAGCATTAAATTGTTTTCGACATGCTTTGAACATTTCAAGTTTTTTTATTTTTTTAAAATAGATATAAGGTGAAGCTTAAAGATAGCAAAATTAAAGAAAAGAATATATATATTAACTGGAAAATTAGAATACAGAAAAAAAGAAACAAACAGAAAATGAGAGAACAGAAGGAAATACTTAAGAATATTTATTAAAAAAAAGATTTAAAACATGATGAAAATGGTAGGTAGGATACTCGATGGAAAAATAGAGAGAGAGAACTTTGGGTTGAAGGGAGAAGTGATAGAAGATGTAAACATTTTTGGGGGGAAGTAATCAAAGTTTAGTTTAAAAAAAGACATGGTAAAATGACTAACTGAAAATGTAAAAAATTTTCAAAGTTACTAAGAGCAGCATAATACGCAGATGGCATTACAAGACATAGCACTAGCTAAACAGGGGTAGGGGAGATGGAATCAGACAAAATACACAGCGCAGAACAAAATTAAGTCTGCAGAAACCCCACGAACCTTTTTCTGATACAAGAAAACAGTTTGCCATTTTTTTCCCAACCTCCTCCCTATGACAGTCGCAGCACTGCACTGACGGACAGTTCCACAGGATCAGATCCAAGGTATGCTAAGGGAACCAAACTCCTCCCTATGACAGTCGCAGCACTGCACTGACGGACAGTTCCACAGGATCAGATCCAAGTTATGCTAAGGGAACCAAACTCCTCCCTATGACAGTCGCAGCACTGCACTGACGGACAGTTCCACAGGATCAGATCCAAGTTATGCTAAGGGAACCAAACTCCTCCCTATGACAGTCTCAGCACTGCACTGACGGACAGTTCCACAGGATCAGATCCAAGGTATGCTGAGGGAACCAAACTCCTCCCTATGACAGTCGCAGCACTGCACTGACGGACAGTTCCACAGGATCAGATCCAAGGTATGCTAAGGGAACCAAACTCCTCCCTATGACGATCGCAGCACTGCACTGACAGGACGATCCACAGGATCAGATCCAAGGTATGCTAAGGGAACCAAACTCCTCCCTATGACAGTCGCAGCACTGCACTCACGGACAGTTCCACAGGATCAGATCCAAGGTATGCTGAGGGAACCAAACTCCTCCCTATGACAGTCGCAGCACTGCACTGACGGACAGTTCCACAGGATCAGATCCAAGGTATGCTAAGGGAACCAAACTCCCTTCCTATGACAGTCTCAGCACTGCACTGACGGACAGTTCCACAGGATCAGATCCAAGGTATGCTAAGGGAACCAAACTCCTCCCTATGACAGTCTCAGCACTGCACTCACGGACAGTTCCACAGGATCAGATCCAAGTTATGCTGAGGGAACCAAACTCCTCCCTATGACAGTCGCAGCACTGCACTGACGGACAGTTCCACAGGATCAGATCCAAGTTATGCTGAGGGAACCAAACTCCTCCCTATGACAGTCGCAGCACTGCACTGACGGACAGTTCCACAGGATCAGATCCAAGGTATGCTGAGGGAACCAAACTCCTCCCTATGACAGTCGCAGCACTGCACTGACGGACAGTTCCACAGGATCAGATCCAAGGTATGCTAAGGGAACCAAACTCCTCCCTATGACAGTCGCAGCACTGCACTGACGGACAGTTCCACAGGATCAGATCCAAGTTATGCTGAGGGAACCAAACTCCTCCCTATGACAGTCGCAGCACTGCACTGACGGACAGTTCCACAGGATCAGATCCAAGTTATGCTAAGGGAACCAAACTCACGTTTCAGACACGGTTTACCGTGTTCAAGAGCCTTACTCACCCCAAAGTATTGCTACTTGTCAAGTTCTCAAAAAAACGAGGGATTGAGTTTTTGTTTTTTTTTTTCGAATTTTTGGGCAGTTTATGCTTGTAGCTGTGGTTGTGCTTGGAAGTATCCAAGGTCGTTTTAAGCTTTTACCAACACTGTTTGTCTCTGGCTTTTTTGTGTTTTCTGCCTTTTACTTTCTTCCACTGTCTGCGTTTGATTTACTTCGCTATCTCTTTACTTTCGTTATTTTCTTGCTTAACTCTGTCGTTAGCTCTGTCTCTCTCTCTCTCTTTCTCTCTCTCTCTCTCTCTCTCTCTCTCTCTCTCTCTCTCTCTCTCTCTCTCTCTCTTTCTCCTTTTTTATTACATCGTTTCGACTTCCGTTTTATTTTTGTAATGAATTTATGACGTCATCTTTTCACTTTAAAATAATCGTTTTGCATAAATGGAATTCAGAGCAAGTTAAGAATAGAATTAATGATATCAACTTTTAAACTATCAAAAACTGATCAAAAATATTTCTCTTTACCTTCGTTTTCTTTTTTTTCTCTCCTTCATATAAACGTTACTTTTTCATGTTTAACACTATGGACATACGTTTTAAGGCCTATTGACTTTTTTTTTTTGAATTCCCTGTCTTTTCCCCCACCATTCACATATCTATGTCTTCCTCTGCTTGTTCTGTCTCGCATTGTCTTTGGGTTCCCTCTATTTCTCCTCCAAACTCATCAAGTGTGGACTTTTTGTCGCCAGTCTTGTCTAGACGTGCGACAAGACAACCTTTCTTCACCTCACTTCACAGCTGACACACTCCATCCCACTCGCTCCCTCCCTCTCGTCTGTCCCTCCCTTCCTCCCTCCCTTCCTCTCTCCCGTCTCTCCCTCCCACTCTCCGTCCTGTCTCACGGAAGTCTTCACGACGATTCCTCATGTGTTCCGCCAGGTCATGGAGAATCTCTTCTATCCAGGGGTTTTTGTCTGCAGCTTTACCGCCAGTTTTCTCAATACTTGAAGATTAGAAAACAGTCTAGCGTTTTGAGGAAGGAAAGTTTTTCTTCAAACTATTGATGACATGTGACAAAATTTGTTGACCATTTTAATACTTCAGACTATTTATCTTTACGATAGGTAAAATGTTTTTTGTTTTTTTTTTTTAAATTACGTGATTGAAAGTAAAACATTTTTTTTTCATTTTTACGAATATCATATTTTTTTTCCAGTCAACAACTATGTTGCTTGTATACGCAATAAATAAAATAATATGAATTAAAGGTTAAAAAAAATCTTTTTAAGCTTTAACTTTTATTTGTAACAGTTTGTAATTTTTATAATCTGTTACCATCGGAAATAATATGTTTATTGCGTGTGAGGGCCATGAAAGTATCTGATGTGAACAGTAAAAATAATTAGTTAAAAATTGATAATGAATATAGGTGTTTGAATCATTACATACATTTTCGAATAACCGTTTTTCTTATAATTGCGAACCCTTAGTGAAATTGACTCGTATTGATAATGTGAAAACATTGTCTATATGCGAAGATTGTCTTTATACTAACACTGTTTATTAAATCACATCCGGAGTGAGACAATTAAAGAAAGAAGCATCTTGAAACAAAAAGAATTGGAATTTTTAAACACTGGTGAAAGGTGCATATGATTTCTTCCTTCAAGTTATCCATGGCGTTAGAAAATTTCCATTGTGTTATGCGTTAACTCTTCACTGGGTAGCTACAAAACAGCGAGAGGAAAATCTGAAGTTCTTGGAATTTTACTCTAAAAGCCTTCAAGGTAGGCAATATTTGTTCAGTTTAAATTTTGGTCTTTAATATGTTTGTGCTTTCTGTGATTTGTGCTTGTAATTATTGTTGTTGTTGCTCTCAACATTTTATTCCATTCGGTAAAATGCGATGACATAATGTTGATTCTTTTGCGTATTTATGACAAAAAGGGTTAGAACTTTAATTTTTGAAAAAAATGATCGAAACATATATTCACAAATGAACACTAGAAGCTGTTAAAGAGTGGAAATAAACCTTTAAATTATATTGTTAACCTACCCAAACCTATGTGAACGGACGATCGTGTGCTCCAAATATTTTCTTTTCTTTATTACTTATCGACTGATTCCATCTTACAACTTCCTCCGAAAACGGTTTCCTCTCAACTGCTGTTTACTAGACGACTTGCTATACCGACCGAGAGGAGCTCTACCTAATACTTTATGATAAATCTAGATCTAGAATCTGGATCTTCTCGCAAAACAGAAGTAATCATAAAAAAATGAACTTTTAGTTATTGACCCTCACAAAAAATGTCCATGTTGTTGGCATATTATTTTCATTGAAAAACAATCATATTTTGAGCTGTGTTAAACATTCATTTTGAAAAAGTTACAGCAGACTTGCAAGGCTCTACTGCTAGAAAACTCATCATCCCCAAATCCTAGTTAAGACAATCTTACGTCTCTGTGGATATGATCAGTGATGTACATCAATTAAAACCATTAGTACCAACGCCCATTACTCTGTTTTTGTCGTTATAGATCACACACCTTGTAACGTTTTCTGATTTGAACATGCGCACCCCAATAACACTTGTTTTTGTCTAAATCCAGTGTGTATTAATCATTTTATTCTCTGTTGCAATATTTTGTTTTCATGTTTACCAAATTGTCTGAAACCGACATATCATTGTTTCTTTTTAAATTTGGTTTTTATCTATAAAAGAAAAATACATGAATTTTTTTGCAGAAAATGACTAAAGCTGAAAAGGTAATCATATCAAATCAAAGTTTTGCGCCTAAAATAGACGGATGTTTGCTTACACGGAGAAGAAAGTGGTAAAGGTGATAATGATTCATCAAATAATAAACAATAATATTTTAACGTAGCGACAATTTTAATATGAGACCCGCCTCATCCCCATCAACCCCCTCCCCCACCTCAACCCACCCACACCTAAAAACTGCACAATCATAAAAACACATTGCGGTATAGGTGCAAATACTTGGGCAGAAACATTTCCCTCCTTATCATTTACTTTTAGGTATTTGTAGTTGTTACCTCAATAACATGGTAGTGACCGTGATAGCTGTGCCTCTGTGTTACCAGAACTTATTGTTTTCATCTCATATTACAGTGGATTCCCTATGGCAGGCTAAGAGAGCTAGCCCATCACTCACATTCACCAGGAAGTATTGGCATATAGAGTAAAAAGATGGATGATAAATGATGAATAAAGAGAGATAAACAGACGGATCTTAGATTATCCATAACAATGACAAAATAGACAGCCAATATGAAATATGAATCTAGACTTAGGATATAAAAAGTTCACCGCTGTACAAAATGGGTTCAAACATGTAATGTGAATTAAGATACAAAGGTAGATAGGTAGATGGACAGATAGGTTGATAAATAGATGGATACATTACTACATCGAT
>JAWDGP010007196.1:62500-110000 GCA_033675545.1 Elysia crispata | reverse complement strand
AAAAATAAATAATGAAGTACATCAATACGTGCCTAGATAATTTAAAATGAGTATAATGATGAGTTAAATTTAATGAATTTTTTATAAGAGTCATATATTATATTAGGTAAACAAAGTTTAATGTTAATTTGGATAGTAAATCATTTTAATTGTAATTTAAGCAGGTTTTAACTCTTGATAGTATCGTTTATTTTATTTTATTTTTTTTTTAAATTGACAACATACCACACTATTTTTGTAACAATCTTATTACATTTTATTAAAACAATTTAGATAATCACAACCAAAAATTGATTTGTGATTTCTTTTACAAATCATAATTATTCATTCTTTTCAATCAGAGCACGTCCTCGTTATCAGCTTACAATGTTATTTTTTCGTGCATATCTTTAAAAGCAAATTTTAGGATCACCAATAAACATTGGAAATACTAATTCTTTCCAATTTTAAAATTATTATTATTATTATTATTATTATTATTATTATTATTATTATTATTATTATTATTATTATTATTATTATTATTATTATTATTATTATTATTATTATTATTATTATTATTATTATTATTATTATTATTATTATTATCATTATTATTATTAATGATATTGTTGTTGTTTGTATTATAATAATCATTATTGTTTTTATCGATAGTCAAAACAACAATATAATATAGATAAATGCATTAAGCTTCAGTAACAAACAAAAAATCGAGTTCTTTTCATTAATTTTAAATCATTATTACCGCTGTAACTTTTTGTACATCGATAAGCTACCATTTAGTTGGAGAAGAGTATTTTAC
The DNA here is from genome assembly GCA_033675545.1 of Elysia crispata. Taxonomy (NCBI): domain Eukaryota; kingdom Metazoa; phylum Mollusca; class Gastropoda; family Plakobranchidae; genus Elysia; species Elysia crispata. The sequence goes on along the minus strand of JAWDGP010007196.1, from coordinate 109,198 downwards.
CACAGTAAGAATTAAAGAAACTGACTTTGTGTCCAAATTTTTTTTTCCTCCTGTTAAGAACTCCAAAGTTTACCAAAAAACCTTATGATTGATTCAGCTTGGAAAAACTTCACCTTACTTTTATTTTGACATTGATTGAATAATATCACTCCATACACGTAATCTTTAGTTCCAACGTGATGCCATAACAATTTTTTTCCTGTATTTCTTTACTCCCCCTCATTTTTATTTTTTTTCTCCATTATAATTTTTTTTTTATATCTCTGTCTTTTTAAATTTGTTTCTCTTATTTCTCCACAAAAACGGTTAAGTATAATTTCATTTTTACCAAGCAGCTGAAAAGTTATCTCTCAGCATTACCAGTTTTCTCTTTATTGCCACAGGCTATCAAAACCCCCACTCTAAAGACAGTATTACAAAATTACTTTATACCTTTTCCGAAGAATTCTATAGTTATGGTTAATACAAAAGAATGCTACAATATGCTCGGTTGATGTTGATGTTTTGAATTTAATTTTTTTTACAGCATTTACTTTAATGTTCATTCTTACTCAAACATATTATTACAATAATATTGATGAATGTTTTCGAAATGCCTAGCACTGAGAAAAAAAACTTATAAATCACCGCGATGTAAAAAAAGAAGAAAAAATAGGCATATTAATACAGAAAAGGGAGAAAATTCCGGCTTTTCGTTTATTCTAATAACAGATTTGGTACTAACGTAGGCCAATATAACGTAATACTGCTCACAGACAATTACTTCATGTGTTTTACTTTATTGATATTGTTTTGAGTATATTATGTAACATATACGTGCATTTTACAGCTTACATTTATCTATCACACTTTTTCCTGTTTTGTATGCAATTGACTGTCGTTATTTATTACTTCTTTCTTTTTATAGCATAATCATGTTTTGATGCTGTATCTGAAAAAACAAAAAAACAAAACATGATTTATATGTTTACAGAGGCATGTTTTTATTGTATAATTTTGACGGAATCGTTCATGTCTATAACTACAGTCGGACTCTTATGATGTTGAGACAATCTTTGTTTTCGGTCTTTTCGTCCCTTACTTTACAAAGGTTTGGAAAATAAAGCTAAATGTCATTATAAGAAGTCCATATGGATATTGACTTAAAAAAACAAAAACAAAAAAGAGCAAAGGTTGAACATTTCGATTGACTAATCTATTCTTCCTCTCTTTTTTGAATTAATATTTCTTTTCTTTTCTCATGTGTTATTTTTTTCTTTATCCACAAGATGGCGGTGTTGTGATACCACCAGGATATGTATGTTATAAATATATTTTTTTTAAATATATCAGCTATGTCATGATAATGCTAAAATGCTTTCTCATGTTAGTTTAACTCGTTAATGGGTTGCAGTGTAGCTAATTTGAGCTACTTGTTTCATATAAAAACAAAATAAGTAAATAAGTAAACGGTAAAAAATTAGCAAAAAATGTTCTAGAGAGGAAGAGAGACTGAAAAGAGAGGGCGATAAGGTGAAGAAAGGTAAATCAAAAAGATAGAGAAAAGGAGCAAAAGAAACCTCAGTTTGCTTTTTTTTATCCTTTTACATCTTCCCCCCCCCCTCTCTCTCTCTCTCTCTCTCTCTCTCTCTCTCTCTCTCTCTCTCTCTCTCTCTCTCTCTCTCTCTCTCTCTCTCTCTCTCTCTCTCTCTCTCTCTCTCTCTCTCTCTCTCTCTCTTTCTCTCTTTTTTTTATCAGCTTCTTTCGAACCTTGCCTCAAACCAAATCATTTATTCTATTCTTATTTATGTAAATACATAAACGCATAATTTTATTTAAAAAGTATAATGAAAAAAAAATTCCTTGAAACAAAAAAAACACAACAGTTTGTATGCAATAGAAAGCAAAAACGTTTCAATGATACAATAAAATTTAAAATTGTCAACCCCGTTTTTGTAAATCTTATAGTATTAAACAGATGTGTAGCACAATTATCGTTTCTTTTCTATTTACGTTTCACTCAAATAGTATAAACCATTCCTCCTCCATAAGTTTTAATCTCATTATTAATTTTCTTTATCAAGAAGTTGGTTATAGAATATTGTAAGACATGGTTATACCAGAAAAAAAAATTACAATCCGTCTTTAAAAAAATGGCATCATTAAAATTCATAGTTTTTGTTACAAATCGCTGATTGCTGCGATTTTAGATTTTTTTCGCTTTTTTAATAGATACAGACCCAATTACATAGGCAGTAGGTTCTTTCTTGAGCGGCTTTCGTTTTTTTTATTCATATGATGAAGTCAAATGAAAGACTGGTATTCTTAAAAAATACCTATTTTTTCTCATATATGCTTTAGCTTTTTTCCCCTGTTGAACCGTCCGCCTACACAATAACGTTCAGCTTTCGAACTTCCTTTTTATTTTTTTTTTAATTCTCCTTTTTAATAAACATACCAAACACCGTTGAAGCTGTCTTTGTTTGGAAAACAAATGGAAGAAAAAAAAAAGACACGTTCGGTTTGGTGGATTCGTAGATAAATATGGCAAAAAATGTAGATTTGTTGAAGAGCTAAAGACATAGAAAATGACGCAGAGAGAAAAAAAGAAAAAAGACAGAGAAAGAATAAGAGATAAAAAGAGTGTATGAGAGGTAGAGAACGTTTTGAAGGAAAGGACAATTGGAAATAATTTATATAATTTTTATACACTTATTGCATTTTCAAACCCGTTTCAAAATATACCTTTACACAAACAATACTTTGCAAGAAATAAATTGCAGAACAATGTGCTACAAGAGTTAGGAGCAAAGATACAAGTCCCAGCTAAAACAACAGTATTTAACTCTTTCTGTTCACAAGCAAATAGACAAATGTCCACAAATCTGTATTCAAAAACAGTCTCGCCCATAAAGTAAACAAGAATTGCGTTGTGTATTCAAAAACACAATGTATGTATTTATTTTTTCTGTATAACTGGTTTTTGTAGGACAAATGAAAACAGGAAAACTAATAAATGTAAATTTCTGCAAAAATAATAAGGGATATTTCGATTTTCTAGAAAATGCTCCGGCGCAGATAATGATTGAATTGTCTAAAAGATGAACTGTAACTCGACTCTAATGTCCTGCTTTGGAGTTCAGTGAGTACATATAGTCGAAAAAACCAAATGTCTCGTTATTCTTTTCAAACATCTGATTCTCCACTTGTTATTTACCGTCCATTTAAGTTTTACTCAATCTATCGTTGTTGTTTTTTTTTTTGGTTTGTGTATGTCATTATCTTTTTGTCTTTCTATCACCCCCATATATATATATATATATATATATATATATATATATATATGTATATATATAAATCTTGTTTTTTATCTCTATCTGTCTTTTGCTCTCTCTCTCTATCTTTCTCCCTCTCTCTCTCTCTCTCTCTCTCTCTCTCTCTCTCTCTCTCTCTCTCGTTCTGTATTAATATTCTGTAAAATAACGATTACTCAAAAAAAAAAAAAAAAAAAAATGTCCAATATCCCATAAGAATTTTTCTTTTTTGTAAAAAAACCACATTTGCTGTGATATGAAATACTGTCAATGGTATCCTTCACACTACTGTTTCTCTCTCTAACTACAAATCTTCTCACACAATGTAGCTACGGCTAGGACTGACATTGAATGTAAGGCCAATCTGTAGAATGTGTTATAAGCTTACCTCATCTCTCTTGAACTAGCCCTTAACCTGTTGTTTTAGCTGTCAAGTTGTATGCGTCTGGTAATTTTTTTTTACCTCTATTTATCTCAACTTATTGACTTTTATCATTTATTCGTTATGTTTGTCACCTCTTTTTCGTTTTATATCTTTCCATTATGGCCCCTCCTGCTTCTTAATTTCTCTCTCTTCCTGTAATGCTTTCTTACCTACTGCCTCCCTACTCTCTTCATATTGTACATTTACTCACAAAGCTTTACTAAAATCCTATATTTTTATGTCTTCCCTTTGTGTCTAGCTGGTTTTTTTTTGTTCCATTTCATTTTTCTTTAATCTGTATGCCCTATTTCCGAGAACATCCACTACCTGATTAAATTATTAGCTTTCAGACCGAAAAGAGTATCTAAGTAAATGAATTATACTGCTAAAATTAGTCTCATTCATAACCCTGTCTTAGTCCATGTATTATTTTTAGTCCAGGATCCTACTCTTTCTATCAATCTCTCTTTTTCTTCTCTCTCTACCTCTCTCGTTTTCTGTATGTGTATCGCTTCCTTGATCAATCTTCCTCCATCTCCCTGTGTATCTCTCTATTTCTCTCTTTTTTAGGTTTGTTGTCTATATTTCTATATTATTTGTCTCTCACTTAATCTGTCTGTTCTTTCTCTATAATTTTTTTTTGTTCATACTTGATTTTGCCAAGTATTATATAAAACTCGGTATTCCATTTAGAAACCGCTTTACCCATTTGGTATCATATTTATCCTACATCCTTCACACTGACTGATATAAAAATAACTTCTGATAACTAAGTTTCGTCTTTTCCAGAAATACTCCAATATTTTCTACTGGAACTTTTTTTTTCATATAATTAAAAACTAACTACGCATTTTTTAATGTTCTTTAACAAATATGAAACAAATTTGTTTTATTTAATTTAATTTCAATCTACACCGGTCAGGTTTGTTCCTTTAATTCTTTTTATTTGTCGTAGACAAGCCTGTCACATGTTTTATTTTATTTTCTTTTCCTTTTTTTTACTCTTTCGTTTTTGTAATATTATACTTCTCCGATTCTATCTTTTCTATTTTTCATATTTTTCTTTACCTCTGAACCACAATCTCTTGTTTTTTCTTCACTTTCATAAATCGATTAGAAGAAAAAAGAACGTTAAACAAAATTAAACAAAACCAGTAATACGTACCTAAGTACCCCTGCAGGCAGTGCATTTTCATACGGCGGATTCATTTAAACCACAATAGTCTTACAAAACCCATTCGGAAGATCGGTATAGAAAATTAAAGAAAAGAAAGTATATGTTTTCCAGTATTATTCAACTTTTCTCCGTTTTTCTTTATTACTTTAGACCAATAATGGAAAAATTAATTCCTAAACAATCAGTTAATGCCACAATTTCAAGAAATGATAGTTCTTTCATTTAGAATTCGATACTTTCAGGGATTATGAAAAAAATATTACGATATGACTGATATTTCAATGAGATAGTATGTAATTTGAGAAATCTCAGTTTCAACTGTGGTGAGATTTTATATTTTTTGTTTCCTTTAGAACGTTATATCAATACCAACTGATAAAAAATTACTATAAATCCCTAAAAGATTTGTAAGGGAATCTAGTACTGGTGAAGGCAGGGCGGATCACACGTGAGGGGATGATTAAACTGTTCAAAACGTTTTTCTGATCTAAAATTGAGACGTAAGACAGTGTTTGTTATGTCAAATTCTATGTAATGAAACGCTCGTCATTGAGAAACATGCAGCCTAATTCTTCAGTATCTGCAGATAACGGCCTCAAAAAAAATTAATTAAATATCAGTCATGTAACTACATCTTGCATTTTATATACCTTATTCCTCGGGAATTTTATGAAACAATTCGTGATTATTTTTTTCCCTTTAATTGTAAAGGTCGTTTTAGTGAAATGATTTTTTCCATATAAAAGCCAAAAAAAAAAAGTTTTTATTTTCCTTTCAATTTTCCAGTAATTTTTTGCTGCAATCTAAAAATAAAATGACAGTAAACAAAGAAAATACCAAACTTCTACATAAAAGAACGTTACAGTTTTAACCAAATCAGTCTGATTTATTTAGTAAAGAATGCAGCAGCTCATGTTCCCATGTCAAGTAAAATTCCCAAATATAACGGTTTCATGGGTTTGTATTCGAAAAAAAAAGTGAAAAAAAATGAGAAAAAATATGAGAAAAGTGCAAGAAATAAACATTGAACCTTTGTTATATTTATTTAAATGGTATACGTGGTCAAAGGTTTTTTTCTTACTTTTCTATTGTCCTTTTTCGGTTTTTCCTTTTTTTCCTTTTTTCGATAAGGCAAATATGGAGGGATGTTTATAGTACTCCTTTGAATGATATACATAATCAATTAAATTTGTGCATTGCATCCAACTTTCCTTCTTTTTGTATTGAGTAAATATGGAAGGGCAATGTTTTAAAGCTTTTTTAAGCGATATATATATATATATATATATATATATATATATATATATAGGGACTACTTCTCTGAGCATCTACTGTTTTATTTTATGAATGTTTGGATCCTTCAGTTAGGCGAAATTCAGATATATCACACATACAAAATTTTTCCTTAAGAGAACCTTTTTGAACTTTATATTATAATTTTGTTTAATCAACATAGATTACGGCTTTTAAAATAAAGCGATGGCCATATTTTACCAATAAATTATGAGAGAGTATTGAATTTTTTTCTTAAAATGCAGAACACTGACGGAAACGTTCTTTTTTTTATTTTTAACAAACTCACATACGTTCAAAGTTAGATGCAAATAGCTTCAGTCTCGGCAAACTATAAATGTTGAAATGACTTGGACTTTTTTTTAAACGTGTTTCATATTGTGTTAGATTTATGTAGGTCAACGTTGAACCACGCTTTTTAACAATGTATTTGATGAAACATGAAAAACACAATAAGATCATTTACACAAATAAATGCCTTTTCTATAATGTTCGTTCTAATACCAGATCTGTACAGTGATGCCTACTCTTTTAAATTGTAAAGATTTACATCAGTATATGACTTATCCAGAAAATCTATTATGTCAAGACACATTTTTTTTTCTCACATATATAAGAACGAGTGTCCTACCCAAAGGTCATGTTTTGTTTTTTTTATTCATATCGTGAAAAATGAATAAATAAGAGTTAAAATTCATCTTAAAGATTACATTAAAGGATAGATGCATTATCCATGAGAGGAAATGGGCAAATGTCTGGTTTGATCGGTGTTTATGGGAAGATTCTATCACCAGTGGGGTATGAGTATGAGAACTTAGAGACATTTGGGATTTAAACTAAGAGTGAGAGGCGCAACACAGTCTGTAGCATTACAAGTCTCTATCTCTGTCTCTGTTTCTCTCTCTCTCTCTCTCTCTCTCTCTCTCTCTCTCTCTCTCTCTCTCTCTCTCTCTCTCTCTCTCTCTCTATCTATCTCTCTCGCTCTCTGTCTCCCTCTCTCTCTCTCTCTCTCTCTCTCTCTCTCTCTCTCTCTCTCTATCTATCTATCTATCTCTCGCCCTCTGCCATTTAACCTCTGATGATATCTTTATATCTCCATTTCTATCTGTTTCTCTATCAAAATATCAGTCCATTTACTGTGCAAACTCTATTTCTATCATCTTCTGTATTTTAATATAATTATAACTGCCACTTATTCTCAAGTTATATACTATACACTTCCTTCTTTCTTTCTCTATTACGCTCTTTTTTTTCTTTTCCTCGCGCTCTATTTAAATGTATCTTTCGCTCTTTCTCTCTCCATCTCTCTTTCCCTCCCTCTCTCTCACTCTATCGCTATCTCTCTTTCTTCTCCAAACTATTGCCCTTTCTGAAGAGGAAGAAAAACTCCAGGGAATATGAGCACAGTGGTGCTAGAAAAATTTCCCCAACTTACGAATTTCTTGGTGAATAGCAAGCGAAAACTTAATGGTCCTTTCTGACTTCTTACCTTAGGAAATCTTAGACTTGCTTCTTCTGCTTACTTTACCCTCTTTCTCTCTATTTTTTTTCTTTCTTTCTCTATGTGTCCGGTCTTTCTATCTTGTCCAAACTCTTTTTTTTCATTTAAATCTATACTCATTTACATATTTATCTATCTTTTCCCTCTCAAATATATCTCTGTTTTTTATGAATCTCTTTCTCACTTTATTTACTTCAATAACTGTCTCTAACAATTTTTTATTTTCAAATATTTTCTTTTTTTAATGCAATGCACTTGACTTTTTCCATTTTCGTTTTTGACACGTTACCTTTAAACTCATTCATGTTCTTTTCAAAGTCGCTTTTGACAAATTTTGATTCAATCCATTGGATCTTTAAAAAAAACATTATTTGTTTATGAAATTTAAAAAAAAGTTTCCATTTAATTTTGAAAACAAAGTTCTTATGTTTTTTTATTGTATTTTTTTTTATAAATTAAAAAAAAAAAAAGTTTTTAGGTAATATTGAAAACGGAGATCTAAAGTTTTATTTTTATTTGTTTTTGAAATTTTAAAAAAAGTTTTCATGTTATGCTGAAAGCCAACATAGGAAGAAAACAGGAATAAATAATAAACGACTAATCATTGATCCGTACTGTACTTTTTCAAGTTCAAAGTTACAGTGAAATAAAGAGACAAATTAAAGACATGACGTCATTAAATGATAGGTATTATCAAACTTGATACATAAACTAGGCAAATTGGACGTAAATGAGAAAGAGTAAAAAATGAAACAAATTAAAAAATCAATGGGAGGAAACCCCCCCACACACACAAAAAAAAATGTAAAAAATAAAAAAAAAAATAAAAAAAATAAATGAAAGGCGACAATGGCAATACGCCCGGTCTAAATTCTATAAAAATTGATTAAATGATCTTGGGATTTACAATGTAAAGAAAAAGTTGAAAAGTATTCAGCAAGATTTTAAATATGAAAAGCAAAAAAAAAAAATAAATAAACTATTTAAAATGATATACGACTTGACTTAAGATGTTTATCTAACCCAAAAGCGGTACAATTAAAATCACTAACTTATAAATCTTATTCAATCAATTTTTTTTATATAGTAGGTTCATTATCTCTCTATCTTTTTGTCTCTGAGTGTATATCTCTCTTTGTCTCTAACTCTCTGATTTATCTCTTAATTATTTGGTTTCTCACTTTCAAGAATTTGCAACTATAAGATTTTGAGTACGAGACTAAAATATCACGAGCTTTTATTGTATGAAAAATTTAAACTAACAGTTAGTGAAACAAACATAATTAAAAGGGTTACAAAAAGTTATGTTTAAGAAACACAAGGCGATTTTTATGTTCTTTTAGGTAAAAAATTGATCCAGCCCATATATATATATATATATATATATATATATATATATATATATATATATATATATATACAAGCGAAGTATATCTCTATCTTTGTTAGAAAAAACACACGTACATATAAAAACTATATTTTTACGAAAAAGCCACACCATTGCACTATCATATGATTTAAAACTAGTCTTACAATCACAGAGCGAAACAGGAAGTTGTCGGGGTGGAAGGGAAGAACAAGAATTATTCCTCATTAGATCGTATAAGGGTATGCTTGCACTTTACAATAGTTATCAATGTTTTTATAACTCTCTCTCTCTCTCTGTCTCTCTGTCTCTCTCTCTCTCCCACTTTCTCTCCTACTATCTCCCACTCTGTCTCTCTGTCTCTCTGTCTATCTCTCTCTCCCACTTTCTCTCTCTCTGTCTCTCTGTCTCTCTGTCTATCTCTCTCTCCCACTTTCTCTCCTACTCTCTCCCACTCTCTCTCTGTCTCTCTGTCTATCTCTCTCTCCCACTTTCTCTCTCTGTCTCTCTGTCCATCTCTCTCTCCCACTTTCTCTCCTACTCTCTCCAACTCTCTCTCTGTCTCTCTGTCTATCTCTCTCTCCCACTTTCTCTCTCTGTCTCTCTGACTCTCTGTCTATCTCTCTCTCCCACTTTCTCTCCTACTCCCTCCCACTCTCTCTCTCTCTCTCTCTCTCTCTCTCTCTCTCTCTCTCTCTCTCTCTCTCTCTCTTTCTCTCTCTCTCTTTCTCTTAATCTTTCTATCTCACTTTTCCATATGCTCCCACTATTTTTTAATTCAGTTTAAATTTGCTGTTCTCGTCATTTTCTGAATTTGCGAAAACTTTTCACATTAATGTCTCAAAAAGCTGGATCTTCAGCGGGAAGCTCCCTCTTTGACGACATTGTCAGGCCTTCCGGTGCGGCAGCCTACTTCCGGTGTTGGCTGCTCAGAGTGACATTTCATGTTTGACGATCTCCATTTTTTCTTTAGTTAAATGCAAATAAAAACTGTTTGTGTCATACTCCTTGTGTGTTCTAGAGGACAATTTTTTTCCTAATAAGAGGAATAACGTCTGTGCAATCTTAATTTTATTGTCACTTTAAAAGGAAACATTTGTGAAACAACTTTTAACATTTTGATGTGATTCCTCTTCTGTGCATTCATTTACAACAGCAGAAAAATATATATTAGTTACATAATATTCGTTTTTATCGAAAAAATACCTTAAAACATCGGAAAACTAGGAATTGTACATGACATAATATTAGTCTTGTGTTGAGAACAAAAATCTTAAGATTGTGAAATATTTTGAATAGTTATGTATAATAGAATAAAGTAAAAATAAATATTTGACATCACTTAATCCTAAAATTGATAACATCCTAGATGTACATAAACCCTTTTTTTCCGTGAACTGAAAAGATTCGGAGATTCAGAAGGATATTTATCTTATTTGGCAACAAATGTTTTGAGTGAAACCCAACACAGGATTAATATTTGCGATAAATCATACTTCAAAACCCCAGTCGCTATAGGTTATTGATTGTTCAAAGTTAGTAGTAACGACATATTTTCTTGCTAATCAATATCTTAACCAGTGATGGTATTGGTTCAATATGTATAGCCAAACCTTGATAGCCAGTCCTGAGCTAAACTCGTTTCCATATTTCTAAAACAAAGCTCTGCCTTTAAACGTTGTCTGAGAATCGACAAAACTCATGTCTGCAAATTCCTTACTCCCATAGATATTAAATTTTAAAAAGGCTGTATTTATGCACACGTTTTATTTTATTTTTTTTTAAAGAAAAAGTGTGTAAAAATAAAAAAAGAAAAATCCACTCTCTATCTCCGCCATATAATGTGTAATAAATCTAGATAGGGTGAGTGTTGGGAAAACAAAGACCAGATTTAGTTGTGACTAGGACAGAGTGATCTGAGAGGTTTTAACGATTTATAGAGGGAGAGAAAAACGAAGTTCCAAAAAAGTTGTAAACACTGAAACACGTTTTTTTCCCCGCGCGAAAACTGTTCTTTTATTAGGAGAGAATCGATCGAAGAAAAGCAATATCACAGTTGATGTTTAAAACGGGAGATTTATGATTAAAGAATATAAGGGATGAAAATAGGAAAAAACAGTTAAGTAGGAAAGACATGTACAGAAAGGATGAGATAACGTGAAGATAAAGCCCGATATACCCCTCTATGAGTGTTATAATGTATTACGTGTGGGGATATGGAGGGAAACTGATAAGCAAATCATTTAGTATTTTTTTATATAGCAAACAGGTATGTTGAGAAAGAGAGAGAGAGAGAGAGAGAGAGAGAGAGAGAGCAGACGGGATATTTTAAGGGGATGTGTAGAGATAAGAGAGATAGGAGAGCGTCAAATAGTAGGCAGGATGAAGAAGACACAGATTTAAGATTAGATTTATGAATAGACACGGTTGTTGGAGGTTAGAAAAAAAGGAAGAGTGAGAGAGCGAGAAGGAGAGGGAGACGGAAAAAAAATAAGAATATGACAACATACAGGAGCACTACTATTGTGTATATATGTTTAAGTAAATATAAGAAGAGACAGGAGAAACATAAGACAATTGCCATTAATCGGAAATCTGATAAACACAAAAAAAGAAAATATTTTTCATTGTTTGATAACAAGTATCGATAGGCGACTGTGCAAGAAACTGAGAGAGAAAAGAGAGGAATAAAAATAGAGAAGGTATCTAAGAAAAGAAAATAGAAGGAAGGAATCCTAGAAATAGAGATGTTGTTAGAGAGAGAGAGAGAGAGAGAGAGAGAGAGAGAGAGACAGAGAGACAGAAAGAGCGTTAAGTCCATCTAGTTTGTCCCAGGAGAGACTTTATCAGCACTCTGAGCAAGGGGACGTCACTCTCTGTGAAGGAAGTAACTCTAAGGGAGATTTATCTCGTTCATACTGCGAAAAGGTCGAAAATATGGATGGCTTTTTGCACAGTTTTTACTTTAGAGAGGAAATGGAAGAGAGATGACAGTCATGTTTTCTTTTTGTTTTAGATTTTAGCAGAAACCTACGACTGAAAAAGATAATTTTTTTTTTTTTTTATGATCAGTGTAAAAATTTATCCAGTTTTGAAAATTTATAATGGGTTCGATTCTCTGAGGAATTTTATTTGCTTCTTGTCAAGTGGTTGAGACAGTCGAATATTTAGACAGAGCACTTAATACTTAATTAGTAAATAAATAAATCACTGAAGTCTAGTTGAAACATTTTTTTACTGAAATTTGCTTAAACACTAAAATATTCCTTACTCACTTTTTGTTTTGGTGTAACTATAAGATGATTTTTACCTTTTCGTTCAAAATATATTAGTTAGTTTGTTCTGCGATTGAAATGGTTATTTTATAAATCTTTGTTCAAACTTTGTCTGTAAACTGTAACATCTGACAACTATTGAAAAGAACACAGATTAAACTTAAATAATGTTTCAATTCAGTAATGTATAGATAACTGAAAAAAACAACTTTATGAAAAAGACTGAGATGTATGAAACTAATCGACTACAATAAACGTGTCATATGTTTCATATTTCTTCCTCTTTTTACTTAATATTTCAACAACTTATGTTGTAGACTACATTTTTTTTTAGTTTTAATACATTTTACAATTTTGTGAACAACGGCTTTGCCAAAATATTTAAGAGAAAACATATATTAAGCCATGCATTACAACAAAAATCTGCATCTTCAATATAACAAAAAAAAATACATTATGACTGAAATTACATGAATAGCATATACATATGTGTGTATTAAAGAGTGAAAAATATCACCGTCTGGAATGAAAAGTTAAATATAATTATATTGTTCTCATCATCTTCCCAATGGAATCTCAAACCAAATACAAACTAAAGAAACTTAGTAAGTCAGCGTAACAAAATTCATAAATTGTTTCTCATCATACACTATCAACATTTATTTATAGTAACACAAGTGAAACTTGATCACAGAGCCCGGCCGATCAACATCTGGGTGAGTGACGTACACACTGTCATCGTTTCGATACAACTCGGTGTTGATCTGGATAAACTCCTCAGAGACTGACATACCCTGGATAGACTGACACTCCCCGCCATACCTGTAGAGCAGAAACGGGCTGCTTGTCGGTAACTGGATCGGTTCAGAGGCTGGGCCGCCGTCCTGGCAGCAGAAATAGAAATATGGGTCATGCACTGTGTCTGCGACGTTGTTTCGAGCGTCTCCTGAAAAGTCGATATTTTCTGTATCGATATAAACTCTGCCATCAGTAAACCCGGAGGGACATGAGTAGTGGTGCACCTTGTGGATACAGAAGGAGCCCTGCGGCCAGTTTGATTTGTTAAACTGTCTGGTCACCTCACAAAACTCGAGGTTGAAAAAATTATTGTTTCCTTGGCTGCTTAAAGTCTTTGAAGAAAAAACTGAAGAGTAAATATCGCTTTTGTCAGAACTCGACTGAGATTCAGTATGTATTTTATGAAACTTGTGAGTGCCGCCGAAGAAAGCCAGGTCTACTGGACATCCAGTCTTGGGCTGCAGCAGGGCGTAGTAACCTCCTGGCCACTGGGTCAGACTATCAAGAAATATGTTAACTCTATTGAGGTTCCTCTTAAGCTCTGATATTTCAGCGCTGTTCCATTTCACCAAGTCCTCTAGTTTTGAGTGTGTAGCGTTTGACAAACCTCCGGCATGTGCAACCAGACTCTGTGTTTCATGAACGTCTATTTCAGCTGAGCTTTCCGTCACGGGGTAAGCTTTAACATCAAAACCCATAGCGTAACACGTGAAAACACCAAAGCTGTCATTCTCGATGTTATCCCAAGTTGCCTGCAGGAAAACGTTTGTGATGTCACCTGAGATGTTCGCCGAAGCAACGGCGGCTCTTGTCACGGTCGGGAAATCCACGTTATCGCGTTTCTCAGCAATCAGGTCCCAGCCTGAAGCTGATTGCTTGAGAATTCTTATTCTGGAAATTTCGACCATCTTAGTCTGAACACTGAGGTTACGTTCACAGCGCAGAGTCATATTGTTGGTCGTGTGTCTACTGACAAACTCTGGCGTGACGGTCAGACGAAACGGCATTTCTGAATGAGAAACATCCTGCACTGGTAAGGCGAGACACAAGTGTGAAACAAGGAAGATTAAAAAGCTCACAAACAGCCTATGCCTGATCATGGTTCAATTCAAGCAGAACTAGTTTCTGTTACAACATGAACCGGTGGTAAAGCCTCATGCTCAGTGTAGGTGTATGCTGCAGCAACAGACAGCACCTTCCTTATATACCCTTGTTTTTTTCCTTATCAGAATTAATATTTGCTAAACGTTCTGAAAAAATATGTGACATCACGTTTATTTAAGAAAACAATTAGACACAACGTGAACTTAAAGCACGTGACCCATACGTATATTTAGTCCAGAACCTAGATGTTAGCTATACGTTTGACACAAAGCATTTATGCAAAAAAGGTTTATCTCTTAAAGTGCTTTCTGCAGAGGTTTCTCAATGGCCACTCGATACGAAATACTTCAGCTAAAATGTCTTGATCTATAGTAAACATATCTCATCCCTTATCACCTAACATGAAACATAGAGACTTTATTAGCATTCCACTTTAGCATTTTGATATTGCGCATTCTTTTTGCTTGTGCTCATAAAACACTGATAACAACATTTCAATGACGGGTGATATAAAAAAACTATGTGTTGAGTCAGGAAGACAACACGATCTTAAAAATAGACCTGTTAGTCCTACTGTTTATGTGTAAAATCTATGATTTTCACATAATTATTACTACACATCATTTCATCTCGATATGATCAACTAAGAGACCCAAGACTAGATATAATGATGTTTTCATAAAAAAAATGTTCTTGATTTTATTTGTTACTGGATCCGTTTAATTACAGATAGTTTAAATCTGGACACTGCTCTAAACTGCAAGTGAATCAAAACAAGCAATGACTTTGTTTATTGTTGTCCTGACTGGCAGTGTTGTTGTTACTTATTTTTTTTTTAATCTTGCTTCATTCAAAGTTGTAATATTAGAGGGAAATGTCTTCAACATGCTATGTGTTAAAGCTAGGCGCGTTAAAAACACTTACTTTCGCTATCCAAATATAAAATTAATCGACATTTTACATGCGCTAACGATAAATCCAAGTCTATTTACCAAAATAATATCACAAAAAGAAAAATAAAGCAATATGTAAAGTTCTGTTGAATACTTACACATTTTCTAAGCATCTTTCATTTTATTTTTTCGTTAGCATATCATATTAGTTTCAGAAGTCACCTTAGAATATTATTTAGCCTTGTTGTCTGTTCTTTTCTCTTAGATTGCAGACTATGTCATCCAGTTTTGTAACCTCAGTAATTGAACAGTAACCAAAAAGCATATTCCAAATACGTGCGTCTGAATGAAGGGCCAGGGATTTTGTTCACACTAAGCATTATTAAAATTACTGGGATAGAGTTTTAGGAATATCGGTTTTTTTTTTGTTTTGTTTTGGGGGGGGGGGGTTGTGCTTTAATATTTCTTTTTTTTTTTTTTTTTTTTGGGGGGGGGGAATTTATGTTGTTTTGACATGGACTTGTTTTATCAACGAATATAAAAGTCAATATAAAAATGTTTCATTCATGAGATTTGTTCATCTTTTTATATAACCCTTTAGATGACAATATTTAAGTGGTATAATAAAAATTTATACTGCAGTTCACGGAAAAAAATGTTCCACTGTTTTTGAATATGTTTAATTGTAATACTATGGTGCAGATACATTCTTGAACAGCTTTATAGAGTCTATGTTCTACCAAGTTATCCACGTTTCCATTTATATGGAATTGCGTAGAATTTTTTTTTATGAACCAAGCACTCCTTTAAAAATAAGAAAGAGATAGAGTAAGAGAGAAATAGATCAAGAAAGACGATACTTTGTATTGTTGTTTTATTCCCATTACCGTAAGCAGGATTTTTAAACAGAATTATTGTCTGACAAATGGAATAGAACTTTTATTTTTGTTCACTGTTTTAATAAAAAAAAAGATATGTTCATAACATATATAACATGTGTATAATAATATATTATTTATATATTTCTTTGTAGACACTAAAAAGGTAATTAAAAACATAGTTTAAAGCTCTTTTCATGATCAGTTGGAGCTGATAATATGAAATGAGTCTAATGATAAAAAAGATAAGTCTATGCTAAAAACAGATATCAAAATATACTAAATTTTGTCTAAAAAATTAATGTAATTCAAAATATAATTGTTAGACAGTGGGAGTATTAAAATAATAAAAAAACTATAATGGATATAATTGAAAATACTCATTGTCTTTATAGTTTACAATACAGTTATTATTATTTTTTCTTTTTTTGTTTCAAACGCCTTTGAAATGATTTTAGTAAAAGACCTGCGAAAGCATTTGCAAATAAATCGGCACATAAATTACCACGCCCATAGCAAAAAAGGAGGCATCATTAAAAACTTAAAATGTGAATAATTCAAACCATGATTACGCATTAAAAACTCTCAGGAAAAGAAACGCCTGGGTCAGTCGTAAAATATTATTTTAAGTTTCTCAGTGAAATAAACTGTAATATTAAAGCAATGTACAAATACTGATTTTGCTTTCTTTTATATAATCTGAGCATAAACTAATTGAAATCTTATACAAGATAAAATAATAAATATTTCGATCATGGCGAATTTTAAGATTGCTATTTAACTGTAGTAACACAAGTGAAATTTCATCACAGACCCTGGTTGATCAACATCTGGGTGACTGCCAGAGACAAAGTCAAAGTTGCTGCTATCCTCAGTGTTGATCTGGATAAACTCCTCAGAGACGGACATACCCTGGACAGACTGACACTCCCCGCCGTACCTGTAGAGCAGAAACGGGCTGCTTGTCGGTAACTGGATCGGCTCGCTGGCTGAGCTACTGTTTTGGCAGCAGAAATATAAATACATATCATTAGATCTAGATGCGACGTTGTTTCGAGCCTCTCCTGAAGGATCGGTATCTTCAGTATCAAGATAAGCTCCACCAAAAGTAAACCCAGCAGGGCATGGCTTGTGCTGCAGCTTGTGGATACAGAAAACTCCCTGGGGCCAGCTTGATGTGTTGAACTGTTTAGTCACCTCACAAAACTCCATGGTGAAGAAGTTTTGTCCACCTTCGCTGTTTGATATCATTGAGGAAAAAATATAAGAATACCTGTTGGTTTCGTTTGTACTATACTGTGTTTCAGTGTGTATTTTGTGAAACTTGTGAGTACCGCCGAAGAAAGCCAGGTCTACTGGACATCCAGTCTCGGGCTGCAGCAAGGCGTAGTAACCTCCTGGCCACTGGGTCAGACTACTCAAAAATGTTTTAACTTCACTGAGCCCCTTCTGAAGCCGAGCTATTTTTGTGTCTGTTGATTTCTCTATTTCTTCCATATGTTGCTGTGCGTCTTTTGAAATACCCAAGACATGCGCGATGAAATTATTTCCTTCATCAACTTGTATTGTCCCGGAGCTTTCCATGGCAGCAGCCGCATTCAGATGAAAACCCATGACTTCACACTTGTACACACCAAAATTATCACGATCGATATTGTCCCATGTAACTTGCAGGAAAATGTTTGCGATGTCACTTGTGACGCTGGCTGATGCTGTGGCGTCGACTGACACTGTGGGACTGGACAGTATGTCCCGCTTCTCAGCGATCAGGTCCCAGCCAGGATATGATTGTTTGAGAATTCTCATTCTGGATATCTCGGCCATCTTTGTCTGGACACTGGGGTTACGTTCACAGCG
Organism: Elysia crispata; assembly: GCA_033675545.1. NCBI lineage: Eukaryota > Metazoa > Mollusca > Gastropoda > Plakobranchidae > Elysia > Elysia crispata. Next base: position 91,339 of record JAWDGP010007196.1, on the reverse strand, counting down.
CAGAGTCATATTGTTTGTCGTGTATCTATTGGCAAAAGCTGGCGTCACTGTCAGCTGAAACGGCATTCTTGGATCAGAAACATCCATAACGGGTAAGGCGAGACCCAGGTGTAACACACAAAGAAATATTAGAGAGTTCTCTTGAGGCCAATGCTTAATCATTGTGTCTGGCAAGAAAGACAAGTGACTACGAAATTAAGGACTTGTGGTAAAATCTCTGTATGTGAATGTTTCAAGTTTCAGATACAGCTCCGTTATATAGACTAACTGGTTTCGTTATCAGAAGGAACATGCGATGCGCGTCCTAAGGGAAAACCATGACCACAAGGTTCTTGTTGTTTTTTTAATAGAAAATTTATACAACGTGAATAAAGAGCACGAGGACTTTGTAGACCCTTGGACCAAGATCTGGTATCTACACCTTTGTTTTACATAAAGCTTACTTAGAAAAAAGAAATAATCAGTTTTTGAGTGTTTTCTGCTGCACGACTCTTATTGGCCAAAATAATCAATCTCGTTAAAATTAGCCTAACACTTCCTTGTCTGGATCTGACCAAGTTATCTTTCATTATCTCCAACCGTGATGAAAAGTATACCAGCGATAAATTTCCAATTTGTACTTGTTTTTGTTAGGTTCTGTTTTTGTTTTTGTTTTGTTTTGTTTTGTTTTCATTTTATTTTAACTCCTATAAGATTTGTTAGTGAATTTAAAGGATGAGTGAAGTGAAAGTAGTTTGTGTAGAATCAGGAAGGCAACTAAACCTAAAGTAGAAACCGCGTGACCTGTATCTTTATACAAACCCTCACACATGCCTTAGGTATCAGTAACGGTTAATTCTGTTATCGTTATTTGGTGACATTAATCTAGATTTAAGGCTGTTTTAATAACTTGTTTATTCATTTATTTCTTCAATCATCTGATTTTAGACACTGTAAGAAGATGTAACCTGTTCTAAATTTTAAATGAAGTTTACCTTGCTTATAAAAAAGGCACAGTCGAACGTTTTTTTTTCACTCCAATCTCCCGTATTACAGGTAGTCAGCTGAGTCAAAAACAGTTCCCTGGGGCCGGAACATACAAGCGGCATTCATTATAGACACTCCGATCTCCCGTATTACAGGTAGTCAGCTGAGACAAAAACAGTTCCCTGGGGCCGGAACATACAAGCGGCATTCATTATAGACACTCCGATCTCCCGTATTACAGGTAGTCAGCTGAGTCAAAAACAGTTCCCTGGGGCCGGAACATACAAGCGGCATTCATTATAGACACTCCGATCTCCCGTATTACAGGTAGTCAGCTGAGACAAAAACAGTTCCCTGGGGCCGGAACATACAAGCGGCATTCATTATAGACACTCCAATCTCCCGTAAAACAGATAGTCATCTGAGTCAAAAACAGTTCCCTGGGGCCGGAACATACAAGCGGCATTCATTATAGACACTCCGATCTCCCGTATTACAGGTAGTCAGCTGAGTCAAAAAACAGTTCCCTGGGGCCGGAACATACAAGCGGCATTCATTATAGACACTCCAATCTCCCGTATTACAGGTAGTCAGCTGAGACAAAAACAGTTCCCTGGGGCCGGAACATACAAGCGGCATTCATTATAGACACTTCAATCTCCCGTATTACAGGTAGTCAGCTGAGACAAAAACAGTTCCCTGGGGCCGGAACATACAAGCGGCATTCATTATAGACACTCCGATCTCCCGTATTACAGGTAGTCAGCTGAGACAAAAACAGTTCCCTGGGGCCGGAACATACAAGCGGCATTCATTATAGACACTCCGATCTCCCGTATTACAGGTAGTCAGCTGAGTCAATAACAGTTCCCTGGGGCCGGAACATACAAGCGGCATTCATTATAGACACTCCAATCTCCCGTATTACAGGTAGTCAGCTGAGTCAATAACAGTTCCCTGGGGCCGGAACATACAAGCGGCATTCATTATAGACACTCCGATCTCCCGTATTACAGGTAGTCAGCTGAGTCAAAAACAGTTCCCTGGGGCCGGAACATACAAGCGGCATTCATTATAGACATATCAAACTCCCGTATTACAGGTAGTCAGCTGAGACAAAAACAGTTCCCTGGGGCCGGAACATACAAGCGGCATTCATTATAGACATATCAAACTCCCGTATTACAGGTAGTCAGCTGAGACAAAAACAGTTCCCTGGGGCCGGAACATACAAGCGGCATTCATTATAGACACTCCGATCTCCCGTATTACAGGTAGTCAGCTGAGTCAAAAACAGTTCCCTGGGGCCGGAACATACAAGCGGCATTCATTATAGACATATCAAACTCCCGTATTACAGGTAGTCAGCTGAGTCAATAACAGTTCCCTGGGGCCGGAACATACAAGCGGCATTCATTATAGACACTCCGATCTCCCGTATTACAGGTAGTCAGCTGAGTCAAAAACAGTTCCCTGGGGCCGGAACATACAAGCGGCATTCATTATAGACACTCCAATCTCCCGTATTACAGGTAGTCAGCTGAGACAAAAACAGTTCCCTGGGGCCGGAACATACAAGCGGCATTCATTATAGACACTCCAATCTCCCGTATTACAGGTAGTCAGCTGAGTCAAAAACAGTTCCCTGGGGCCGGAACATACAAGCGGCATTCATTATAGACATATCAAACTCCGTGTATAACATTATGTAACCAAATATATCAATATAACAAGAGAGCAGCGACATACACTGGTGTTGCATGACTCAAGACTAGTCAAAACCCATCTAATATTATTTAATTTTTGTTACAACTGGATAATTTTAGATTTACAAGATTGAGATAAAGGTTTTAATTCTATTCAATACCTTCATATCCACTTCACGTCTTCGTGGAAACAATATTTAAAATGATATTTTTCAATTTTAGAGTCTGAAAATAGAACTTGAGAATTTGTGTACAACTAGACGGTAACGTTAAAATATACGAGTACGTGTGTTGAGATGGAAGCTTATAATAAAGTACTTTCCTATTATAATATACGAGTACGTGTGTTGAGATGGAAGCTTATAATAAAGTAGTTTCCTATTATAATATACGAGTACGTGTGTTGAGATGGAAGCTTATAATAAAGTAGTTTCCTATTATAATATACGAGTACGTGTGTTGAGATGGAAGCTTATAATAAAGTAGTTTCCTATTATAATATACGAGCACGTGTGTTGAGATGGAAGCTTATAATAAAGTAGTTTCCTATTATAATATACGAGCACGTGTGTTGAGATGGAAGCTTATAATAAAGTAGTTTCCTATTATAATATACGAGTACGTGTGTTGAGATGGAAGCTTATAATAAAGTAGTTTCCTATTATAATATACGAGTACGTGTGTTGAGATGGAAGCTTATAATAAAGTAGTTTCCTATTATAATATACGAGTACGTGTGTTGAGATGGAAGCTTATAATAAAGTAGTTTCCTATTATAATATACGAGTACGTGTGTTGAGATGGAAGCTTATAATAAAGTAGTTTCCTATTATAATATACGAGTACGTGTGTTGAGATGGAAGCTTATAATAAAGTAGTTTCCTATTATAATATTAACAGTTCAGATAGATAAACAATGACTGCGAAGGTTAAAGCCAAATTTCTAAGAAAAAAATGATAAGAAAAAAGAGATACGCAGTTCATCTCCATCATACACCATTGCGCAAAGGTCTGATAAATAATCACATGCACAAAACACATGCCACATTGAAATAATAAAAAAAAAAAAAAAACTTTGACCTGCAGTAGATCTGGTTATCTACTTTGCCAGCGCCAGCTATCCTGATGTTTTTCAGTCATCAAGTTGAGCGTTTTATCGTAATGGTTATCGTAACTTATTATCATCACGACTTTGGCATGCTTTATCAACCTCTTCAAAGTGAAGTGGGACTCCCTTGATTGTATTTTTTTTCTTCAATTAATTTTGGAACTTCCTTATTTTGAGGCCAAATAATGATCCATCTGACAATAAAACAATAAACGTTAGAATTTTATTGTACAGAAACAAAAATTAGTCGGAGAGCTGCTTGGAAACAGCTGTATTTTAGAAAATCTGTTTTGTTTATCATTTGGGTCTCCAACTCTATCAAGGCAACATATTTTATACAATTTATTTTCGATCAAGACATACTATAGCTACACAGTTGTTTACTCTGCAAGAACTACTCAGTTTTTCTTAATTTAATTATATTGTGACTGCTGTGTATCACGGTGTGTCTGTTATTGTAGTTATGTCTTTATTAACAACCGGAATATTCTTGAAATACTGATGCCTGCTTGTTCTTTTTTAACATTTAAAGAAGAAAAAAACGCTTTGGTAAATTTTCTTTATCCATATCACTTATCTGTTCATTCCAACTTGATTGTTTCGAGTTATCTACCATTATTTACTTGTTATTTCTGGTTCTAACAATGTCAGTTGCAGTACCTGTTATCACATGAGGCTTATTTCTTTTGACTTTGTATATGTTTATCAAGTGCTAAATCCAGTTGGAAAAAGAAAGAGGTCGAAAAATAAAATTTAGCAGACAGACACATCGCTTAACTTTATATGAACATTATATACTTTTTGCATGAAGAAGAGAGATTCAGAGAGAAAAAAAAATATTAAGTTAAAACGAACAGCATATTTACACAATCAAGGCGCTGTTCGTTTTAGAAGATGAGTAATAAATCCCTACCATAGCTCTAACTAGAGACTCAATCAGCTATTAGCCAGTCCGATACACGGAGCAAGACTTGGTGTTAAGTACAGGCCAGTAAGAAGATGAGTTACAAATCCCTACCATAGCTCTAACTAGAGACTCAATCAGCTATTAGCCAGTCCGATACACGGAGCAAGACTTGGTGTTAAGTACAGGCCATTAAGAAGATTAGAAATTATATAATGAGGATGATTTGGTTAGCTATGGCTCTAGGCTTTAGATCGAATTACTCCTAAACTTTTTCCTGAGATAATAAATTACAATTGAAATCCACCTTTTTCAATTTTCAGATGAAACTGTTATTACTAGCAAAGATTATCATTCAGACATCAAAATAATTAAGCTCCTAGTCTAGTTACATTTTTTAAAGACTTTTGAAATCTCAAGTTAGTCTAGTAGACGAAATATGTACAAGAAAACAGAAAAATGTCTAAATTTGTTCGGATTTTTTACAGAAATATTCGTTTCCAATCAACCAAAAAAAATATGAAATGAAAAGTAAATCAATCAGCATGTATAGTTTCAAAATGGAACAAAATTACGATATATATTTTTTTTCCAAATATTGTAGAAAAAAAGCCCTTGTTTAACACTGATGTATGACATGTGAATCCCCCTTTACTACTATATACGTGACTTTTCAATCAAAGTATTTAATTCCTTACACGATGTTTATAGTCGTTTTTAGAAACTATGGTCTGTGGAGAAACCAATTGGTTGACTTTGATGTTTATAGTCGTCTTTAGAAACTATGGTCTGTGGAGAAACCAATTGATTGACTTTGATGTTTATAGTCGTCTTTAGAAACTATGGTCTGTGGAGAAACCAGTTGGTTGACTTTGATGTTTATAGTCGTTTTTAGAAACTATGGTCTGTGGAGAAACCAGTTGGTTGACTTTGATGTTTATAGTCGTCTTTAGAAACTATGGTCTGTGGAGAAACCAGTTGGTTGACTTTGATGTTTATAGTCGTCTTTAGAAACTATGGTCTGTGGAGAAACCAGTTGGTTGACTTTGATGTTTATAGTCGTTTTTAGAAACTATGGTCTGTAGAGAAACCAATTGGTTGACTTTGCAATAATCCAGGCCTGTTAATGTGAGAAATTATGTTCAATACTATGTAACCCTATAAAACAGTCTTAGAAGACTAACTTTTCAATCGCATCATTAAAAGTCCTTATTTTTTTTTTTAATCTAAGACATGAACTAGTTTCAATATATCCATTCTAATTCGGACATCTTTATTACTATATAACCTTTTTCAATGAATATGAAGCTAAATAGGATTTTTAATTAGTTATATGTGACCGAAATTCGATATGTTTATTGGTTGTTGTTTTTTTATTATTCACTCGCTTCGAGTATATATATATATATATATATATATATATATATATATATATATACATCTGCGTGGTCATTGAAGAAATAGTGCAATCGTTTGAACTTATAGCTTTGTCAGGCTTTTATTCCTCTTTTAACTTTCGTTTTTATATAATTTTTCTTTTTTCAGCTCATGGACTTGATCGAAATTTACAACTTTTAGATACCCAGGTTTCTTTTTTTAATTTTGGAGGTTTTTTGGGCAGTCTTTTTCTTTGCAGCTCAATTTTATATAAAAAATAATTTCAATTTATTTTTTGGCTTATGGATTTGGTTAAAATTGAATCTTTTTGGATGCCATAGTTTTCTAAAGTAATGTCTAGGAAAAATTGGCGAACTGAAATTAAAACAGTCTTAGGGAATATGGTGACAGCGGATTAGTATTGAAACAGCATTGAAATTTAAAAAAAAACTCATTGTTTATATATCATTAACAGATAACTGTTTCCTTGACAATAGTTTGTATAATTTAACTCACATCTCGACGTAAAAACGTGAGAATATTTCTAAAGATACGCTAGACAAAGAGAAAAAAAATATATATTCTTCGCTATTTGAAATTAATTTGATCGATTGCAACCGTTTTAAATATATCTTAGTTTATTCCGAAATATTTTTCTTCCGGCAAAACCATTGTAGAAACATCCAGAAATATCTTTGGACATGGCCTGATTACTTGCAGTAAGCTGTGATAAAATCTTGCACCAGTCAGTAACGTTATCAACTTCTCATGGAATATTTTGAGACTTTGTGAGAAAAAAAAAATCTGAGATCTGAATGGGGTGGGTATTTTTTGCAAACCTTCATGTCTGCCACAAGTCAAGAGTGTAAAGATTCAAAGAATAAAACCACGACTAAACAATCAAAATGATAATATAATGGTTATTTTGTCTCTTGCAAAAAAAGAAAAAAAAAGGCAAGAGTTTTCAATTGTTTATTATTTTGTGTGTGTTTGTGTGTGAATGTCTTTATTTACATTTACCATGAGGTTTTTTTTAGCTCTCTGTTTCTATTATTGGTTGAATAATCAAGCATAGGAAGCATAATCATAACATTTGACATAGAGATGTGTCTATCTCCCACTAGTTCTTGCGATTTGTCACCCTCTAAATTAGTTTAAACACAGTAGGTTTTAAAAGATACCTTTAAAAGCGCCCTGCCTATTTCATGAGAGCTAGCGTTATTACCACACACATAGACGTATTGTATCTAGCGGCTTAAAATAAACAGTAGTAAAAAAAAATTGGAGATATAAGTCAAGGCTAAGTTCGCAAAATTCAATGGATAAAACCAGTATGTTATCACCCCGCGTGACGTGGGAGTGGCATGATAACTCCATGGCTAGATGACATCAGCTTAGATCAGCTACAACAATATCAAGATATTCTGAAAGATCCGGGATTGCATGTGGTGTAGAGGTAGATCGGTCGCCCCACTACAAGGCTAATCTCTATGTCTTGAGCTCGATATACAATGTGTCCAGTATAAGCTGGTTTGTTCCATCAAGTCTGTCTGAATGACAGGTAGACCAGCCCCCCTGGAAGGCTCAGCTCTATGTCTTGAGTTTGATATACAATGTGTCCAGTACAAGCTGGTCTGTTCCATCAAGTCTGTCTGAACGACAGGTAGACCGGCCGCCCTACAACAAGGCTCAGCTGTCTTGAGTTCGATATACAATGTGTCCAGTATAAGCTGGTCTGTTCCATCAAGTCTGTCTGAACGACAGGTAGACCGGCCACCCTACTGCAAGGCTCATCTCTATGTCTTGAGTTCGATATACAATGTGTCCAGTATAAGGTGGTCTGTTCCATCAAGTCTGTCTGAACGACAGGTAGACCGGCCGCCCTAGTGCAAGGCTCAGCTCTATGTCTTGAGTTTGATATACAATGTGTCCAGTACAGGCTGGTTTCTTCCATCAAGTCTGTCTGGACGACAGGTAGACCGGCCGCCCTAGTGCAAGGCTTCGCTCTATGTCTTGAGTTACATATACAATGTGTCCAGTACAGGCTGGTCTGTTTTATCAAGTCTATCTGAACGAGATATTCTCGACGTAAAAAGGTTGTTATTGCACTATTTTTTTTTCTCTCACTCTCTCTGTCACTCTCTCTCTCTCTCTCTCTCTCTCTCTCTCTCTCTCTCTCTCTCTCTCTCTCTCCCTGTCTGTCTGTCTGTCTCTCTCTCCCACTCTCTCTCTCTTTCTCTCTCTCTCACTCTCTTTATATAAAGATATAGTTTTATCCATCTCTCTATCTTTTTCTCAAACTTTTTAAATAGCGATTGTAGAAAGAAACACCTTGCTGTTATATATTTGTTACGATAATAATAAAATAGGAACCTTTTTTTTTCTAAAATTGAAAGTTGTTTTAATTCCCATAGGATATAAAACATTCAATATTGTTTCTTGCTTTCATAGAAAAAACGAGGTATATCAAAAAAACGTGTGACTTTATCAATTGATATACCTAACAAAGTTATAGATTGTTTCGTGCAGGCCCAGCGGAAAGACAAGACCAAAAAGTACAGAAACGAGCTAAAGGCAAAATGTGTTAGACATTTGTTATAATATTTTGTTGTATTTATTCCCACAATTCTTTATGATATGTCTGTGTATCTTTGCTTGTTTGCAAATTTGTACGATGCTCTCCTCACACCTCTCTCTCTCCTTCCCTTTTATCTCTTTAAATATTTCTATTTTCCCTCTCTCTTCTCTATTTTTCAATATCTCTCTCTATATATTTCCTCCACTCTCTCCCTCTCTCTCTCTCTCTATCTCTTTCTCTATTTTCCTCTCTTTCTCTCTCATTCTCTCTTTTCCTCTTTCTTTCTATCTCTATCTGTCTCTCTCATTCTCTCTTTCTCTCTCTCTCCCTCTCTCTCTCTCTCTCTCCTCTCCATCTCTCTGTCCCTCTCCCTCTCTCTCTCTCTCTCTCTCTCTCTCTCTCTCTCTCTCTCTCTGTTTCTCTTTCTTTCTCTCTCTAACGTGCATACACTGATAATTTTGTTTTGTGTTCGGAAACTTGCAAGTGTCATGACAGCTCCGTGTCCCAAGAACAAAAGTATACAATAACGACCGTGATATATCACGCAGCCTGATATGCAATGGAGGTTGATTGTAATCGAGAGGTACAACTCCAGATCTACAGCAGGCTCACTTCCAAGTATTGACTTCAACATACAATGCGTCCATCTCTATGTAATTGCTATTTTTTGTTTACTTTGTCTTTCATATCCTTTCTCTCTCTCTCTCTCTCTCTCTCTCTCTCTCTCTCTCTCTCTCTCTCTCTCTCTCTCTCTTTCTCTCTTTTTCTATCTCCCTCTGTCTCCTCTGTCTCTCAATCTGTCTCACATGTGTTCTATTAATTTCTCAGTTTTTTCGTTTTCCTTCCTTATTCTTCCTCTCTCTCTCTCTCTCTCTCTCTCTCTCTCTCTCTCTCTCTCTCTCTCTCTCTTCATATCTCTGTCTCTCTCTCTATATATATATATAATTTATATCTAATGTTCAAGGGTCTCCAGAATAAGAATTCTCAAGCAACCAGCTTCAGGCTGGGACCTGATTGCTGAGAAACGAGATAATCTGGATTACCCGACCGTGACAGGAGCCGCCGTGGCCTCGGCGAACATCTCAGGTGACATCACAAACGTTTTCCTGCAGGCAACTTGGGATAACATCGAGAATGAAAGAGAGAGAGAGAGAGAGAGAGAGAGAGAGAGAGAGAGAGAGAGAGAGAGAGAGAGAATATGAAAGACAAAGTAAAGAAAGCAATGATATAGAGAATGGATGAAAGCATTGTACGTTGAACTCAAGAGATATAAGTGTTCATGTTGTAGAGCTGGTGCTCTACCTCTTGACCATCATCAACCTCGATCAGAACCCAGAGAGAGAGAGAGAGATCGAGAGAGAGAGAGAAAGAGAGAGATAGAGAGAAAGAAGAAGTGGTAAAGAGAGGGGGAGGAGAGATACACGGACAAAATATAAAGAGTTGTTGCAATGAATACAACGTGTTCACGTGTTATGCTGTTGATTGTCACGTAAACATCCAACTTGTGTGGAAAGCTGGATCGAAGTTCATGTTTTGAAGCTGAATACCTTTACCGAGCATGTCGTAGATTTGTCACAATACCCGTACAAAACCAATACATGAAAATAGGACAGACACGAAAATTGCTGACCTCCAGATAGGACTCTGCGACGTTCAGATAGATTTTAAAAGTTTTAACAAGTGATCAAGAAGTTACTACGCCTTGCTACATCCCAAGAAGGGATGTCCAGTAGCCTTGACCTTTTTAGAAGATCTCGATGGTTTCATAACTTACAAACAGAATCTCATTAGCGTTATTACAAATGGTCACTCATAATTTTTAATCGAGAGCTACAATCAGCCAAATCAGAGGAAACCTATTTGTGGCTCTGGTGTTTTATGCGGTGCCCACAAATTCAAACACATCAAGCTAGCGCCAGGTGTTTCATCTGTATCCACACGCTGAACCAGAAATCTTTCCGAGCTAGTTTTCCTGAAAACTATGTCTATCTTGATTCTGAAAATATCAGCCGTTCAGGACTATCTCGAAACAACGTCGTAGGTACTGGGTACACTTCATAACACATTCTCTGATTGTGCTGCCAAAACAGCAGCTCAGCCAGGGACCGGATTCAGTTTCCGACAAGCAGCCCGTTCTTTGCTCTACAGGTATGGAGTTGAGAGTGACATTGTGTCCAGGGAGTGTCGGTCTTTGCTCTACAGGTATGGAGTGGAGAGTGACACTGTGTCCAGGGAGTGTCGGTCTTTGCTCTACAGGTATGGAGTGGAGAGTGACACTGTGTCCAGGGAGTGTCAGTCTTTGCTCTACAGGTATGGAGTGGAGAGTGACACTGTGTCCAGGGAGTGTCGGTCTTTGCTCTACAGGTATGGAGTGGAGAGTGACACTGTGTCCAGGGAGTGTCGGTCTTTGCTCTACAATTATGGCGTGGAGAGTGACACTGTGTCCAGGGAGTGTCAGTCTTTGCTCTACAGGTATGGAGTGGAGAGTGACACTGTGTCCAGGGAGTGTCGGTCTTTGCTCTACAGGTATGGAGTGGAGAGTGACACTGTGTCCAGGGAGTGTCGGTCTTTGCTCTACAGGTATGGAGTGGAGAGTGACACTGTGTCCAGGGAGTGTCGGTCTTTGCTCTACAGGTATGGAGTGGAGAGTGACACTGTGTCCAGGGAGTGTCGGTCTTTGCTCTACAGGTATGGAGTGGAGAGTGACACTGTGTCCAGGGAGTGTCGGTCTTTGCTCTACAGGTATGGAGTGGAGAGTGACATTGTGTCCAGGGAGTGTCGGTCTTTGCTCTACAGGTATAGAGTGGAGGGTTCCACTCTGTCCATGGAGTGTCGGTCTTTGCTCTACAGGTATGGAGTGGAGGGTGACACTGTGTCCAGGGAGTGTTGGTCTTTGCTCTACAGGTATAGAGTGGAGGGTTCCACTCTGTCCATGGAGTGTCGGTCTTTGCTCTACAGGTATGGAGTGGAGGGTGACACTGTGTCCAGGGAGTGTCGGTCTTTGCTCTACAGGTATGGAGTGGAGGGTGACACTGTGTCCAGGGAGTGTCGGTCTTTGCTCTACAGGTATGGAGTGGAGAGTGACACTGTGTCCAGGGAGTGTCGGTCTTTGCTCTACAGGTATGGAGTGGAGAGTGACACTGTGTCCAGGGAGTGTCGGTCTTTGCTCTACAGGTATGGAGTGGAGAGTGACACTGTGTCCAGGGAGTGTCGGTCTTTGCTCTACAGGTATGGAGTGGAGAGTGACACTGTGTCCAGGGAGTGTCAGTCTTTGCTCTACAGGTATGGAGTGGAGAGTGACACTGTGTCCAGGGAGTGTCGGTCTTTGCTCTACAATTATGGCGTGGAGAGTGACTCTGTGTCCAGGGAGTGTCAGTCTTTGCTCTACAGGTATGGAGTGGAGAGTGACACTGTGTCCAGGGAGTGTCGGTCTTTGCTCTACAGGTATGGAGTGGAGAGTGACACTGTGTCCAGGGAGTGTCGGTCTTTGCTCTACAGGTATGGAGTGGAGAGTGACACTGTGTCCAGGGAGTGTCGGTCTTTGAGGAGTTTACCTGGGAAAGAGCAACATTAATGGCGACAAAGATGTTGATTGACCTGGGTCTTTGATGAAGTTTCAGTTTCTCTCTCTCTCTCTCTCTCTCTCTCTCTCTCTCTCTCTCTCTCTCTCTCTCCCTTTCTTTCTTTCTGTTTCTCTCTCTCTCTCTCTCTCTCTCTCTCTCTCTGTCTCTCTCTTTCTCTCTCTTTCTCTTTGTCTGTCTTTGTCTTTCTTTATGTCTCTCTCTATGTCTCTGTCGTTCTCTGTTCCTATCTCAAATCCACTCTCGCTCTTTCTCCCTTAGCTCTCTAACTCCCTTTTCACCATGAACACCTGCAGAACTGATAGAATGTGAAGAAATCAACTAGTGACACACTTGATTATGCTCACTGAACTCTGAATTAACAATTATTTATAGACTTGTGACCTCTGACCAAGAAGCTGTGTTCAGCGCACTTGTATGTGAGCAGCAGTGCTAGGCTGGCTGACCACAAACTGACCGTTGGTCACAAGACTTTATAGCGATTTGGAAAATACTTTAGGTACATAATTTAAACATTCAACTATCGCGTCAAAATCTGTAAGCCGTTTTTTTAGTTCCTTTTTCAAACTTGTTTCATGGTCCAAACGAAATCGTGTAATTATGAATCAAAAGTTTGCGCAGTCTTCAGGAATCTTGGTGGTACAATATTTAATTTTCTAACGTCTTTTAATATTTACCTAATGTCTTACACAGGGAATCTTATCTGTGATGTATATTTCTGTGTTAGACTGTATTAGATAATCCGTCTTGGTTTTTACAATGATGGCAGCGAAAATACGTAGATTGAGGCAATGTGTATAAAGCAAGTAGTCAACAGTGCACATATAAAAGAAAACAGCTTCTTTAAGGACATATAGAAAAATCGTGTAAAACATATCGAAAGAAGTGTAAGGTAAAAAAACAAGGAAAAAAAAAAAAAAACAAACAAAGAAAGTATTATATATATATATATATATATATATATATATATATATATATATATAGAATGAGAGGACAAGGGAAACAAATAAGAAACGAGATAAAATTAAAAGGAGAACATGACGTTTGTCAACCAACAGATAATTCTGCACGACTGCGAAATTAAACATCACGGAAACAAAAATAGAAGGGTGAAAAACTGTCGACCGTTGAACAAGAAAAACCGAAATTTGAGCTAATGCTTTTCCACTCTAAAACAGAAGTAGTCGGGTTTTTCCGTTGTTTTGTCAAGTATTCTACGTATGAGATTTTCCGTTGTTTTGTCAAGTTAGTAGTCTACGTATGAGATTTTCCGTTGTTTTGTCAAGTTAGTAGTCTACGTATGAGATTTTCCGTTGTTTTGTCAAGTATTCTACGTATGAGATTTTCTGTTGTTTTGTCAAGTATTCTACGTATGAGATTTTCTGTTGTATGTTAAAGTATTCTACGTGTGAGATTTTCTGTTGTTTTGTCAAGTATTCTACGTATGAGATTTTCTGTTGTTTTGTCAAGTATTCTACGTATGAGATTTTCTGTTGTTTTGTCAAGTATTCTGCGTATGAGTTTTTCCGTTGTTTTGTCAAGTATTCTTCGTATGAGATTTTCCGTTGTTTTGTCAAGTATTCTACGTATGAGATTTTCTATTGTTCTGTCAAGTATTCTACGTATGAGATTTTCTGCCTTTTGTCAAGTATTCTACGTATGAGATTTTCCTTTGTTTTGTCAAGTATTGTACGTATGAGATTTTCCGTTGTTTTGTCAAGTATTCTACGTATGAGATTTTCTGTTGTTTTGTCAAGTATTCTACGTATGAGATTTTCTGTTGTTTTGTCAAGTATTCTACGTATGAGATTTTCTGTTGTTTTGTCAAGTATTCTACGTATGAGATTTTCTGTTGTTTTGTCAAGTATTCTACGTATGAGATTTTCTGTTGTTTTGTCAAGTATTCTACGTATGAGATTTTCTGTTGTTTTGTCAAGTATTCTACGTATGAGATTTTCTGTTGTTTTGTCAAGTATTCTACGTATGAGATTTTCTGTTGTTTTGTCAAGTATTCTACGTATGAGATTTTCTGTTGTTTTGTCAAGTATTCTACGTATGAGATTTTCTGCCATAGAATGGTCCTCGATCCAACGGTGGTATTTTCGGACGTAATCAGGCGCTAGTTGAGAACTTTCGTAAAATTACGAGAAATCGGGACCTTTAAGTACCGGCTGAAAAACAAAACTCCTCCCAAAACAGACATTTTTTTGGCATTTGTTATCTTTTTGTGATCTTCAGTGTGTTTATAAAATTTTAGTGTAAATTTACACCTGGCAAAATTTTCGGGTTTTTTTTTATTAGTTTTTCCTCCATAAAAAATAACGTTTAAAATACGTTTAAACAGTCGTCAATAAAAAAACGACGTTTTTCAATATTTAAGTCATATTAGTTTGCTTCTTTTTTTTCAATTGTTGAATTTGTGCACGTGTTGAAGGCGTCACTAATAAAATAACAAGTGACTTCGTGGTTCAAAGGCTTTCCCTATAAGCAGAGAGAGAAGGGTATAAAAATGTCAAAATTTAAAACATCCGGGTAAAACCAGAGTCAGAAGTTTTGTGGTTGCGTTGTTAGAACGTCCGCCCTGAGATCAAAGTCAGCTGTGTTGGTTGTTTGTATTTTCTTTCTCATCTATCTTCATCAAGCTCTGTTTTTTTTTTTTTTTTTTTTGTTTCTCTGTATTCTTGACATCCCATCTCCCAGGTAGCGCTATAACAGAATTTCACGGTTACTCTACCTTTTAAGCAAAATCATGTATTTAATAGACAGATAGTTTATTTAGATATCAAGGTGGACAGCTACAAAAATTGAATTCTTACATCGGAGATTTAATGGTTTGTTCAGGGTGTGGCATGGTCACTATGTCAAGTGACCAGTGGTCAGTTTGCGGTCAGCGAGCTTGCTACTGCTGCTCATCTATCAGGTGCGTGCAACGGTCTCACGTGACCCTAGACAACAGGTCTATAAATATTCATGAGACTTTCAATGAGGATCATTATGTGAGTCAGAAGTTATTTTCTTCACTTTGTTGGCTTTACGTGAAGAGGTGGAAATGGAGAAGAGTTTAAAAATGTAGGAAGGGAGAGAGGAAGATAGAGACAGAGAGAGAGAGAGAGGAGAGAGACAGACAGACAGACAGAGAGACAGACGGATAGAGCTAATGACAGACAGAGCAGCAAGCGAGGATATTTGATTGACAGGGAGTGGGTTTTCGTATGTGGTCATGAAAAACAGACGTAACGCTTTTAAAAATGGAAACATGGTCAGAAAGATGGTTAATTAAATACAGGGCTGATTAAATAGGTAGAGATATTGTCTGAAAGAGAGATAAACGAATACATAGATATAATATAAATGGGCAAAGTTGTAAAAAATGAGAATTGTTTGATAAAAGAAATGATTAATAATGAGACATGTGCACAAATTTATAAATCTGTAGGTAAAATCTAAGTAAAAAGTATGCTGAGGAAAATATTTACAATTTATATGTTTGTATTCCTTTTTCACAAAGATTTGTTTTAATTCAAGCAAGATTATAGTTTAACTTTTAAGTGTTAAATGCACATGACTTCAGTTAAAGTCAAATATCGAGTTAAAACGTCTCATCCAAATCTGTTGAGCTAGACAAAAGTAGGAATACCAAC
This sequence comes from Elysia crispata, assembly GCA_033675545.1. NCBI lineage: Eukaryota > Metazoa > Mollusca > Gastropoda > Plakobranchidae > Elysia > Elysia crispata. The sequence continues at coordinate 75,478 of JAWDGP010007196.1, read as the reverse complement.
TACTTAAAACATTAATCTTAAGTAGGAATATTTTTTTTTCTTGTTTATATATAAAGAGAGAGAGATAGAGAGAGACACAGAGAGAGAGAGAGAGAGAGACAGACAGAGAGAGAGCCAGAGAGACAGAGAGGGAGAGAGAGGGAGTCATGATACCAATGTATTAGTTTACTCTTTGGATTAGTCGAATTAAGTGGCTCGGATAAAAAAGGGGCTTCAACTAGACACATTCCTATATTTATTTATATTTTTTAAAGTAAAAACAATGATCTCTTCATTAAAAAAAAAAACTGTTTCGTATTTCGAACTCCTTGATGTTTTATTCGCGTCTGTGAAATTGGACCTGTAGCACAGCTTGTAACTGATTTCATAAATGCAAATAACCCGAGTGACTATATTCAGTTCGTAATTTACACACCAATTGATTAAAACAAATTGCCTACACTTTATAGGAAAATATAAAATTTTAAAATTTCCCGCTTTTTCTGTAATACTGCTGAAGATAAAACTAAAAAAAAAAGAAAAAAAAATCTTACTTTAAAGTTTTAAGCTGCCGCTCCATCATGCTGTAAGGAAAAAAGAAAGGGAAAAAAAAGGTTAATAAGTTATGATTTAGGTTGAAATACTGGGGAAGTTTAATATTGTGGCTGCACTTCTTTTTAATACGTGTAAGGCGATAAATTTGTGTGGCGCATATTCCAACGCCCTTTCTGGCTTCTTTCTATTGCTTTTTTAGAGAAACTTTGTGGAGAAAAGAATTCTGATTTTGAAGGTAGGACCCAATAACTCAGGTCTGGGCTAACAACTAAGTCATGCATTACAAGTTTTCAATATTTGTTTTTACAAGAAATAAATTTTTACTGGTTATAAAGATGAGCAAAACGGTTGTAATAATTGGTTTTATTTAAATTAGGTGTCCTAGAAAATGTTTTCAAAGACCTATTTTTGTCAAGAAGAAGAACATGACAGAACAATTAGTATCTAAATAGTACCGAATTATCTGTACAAAGTTGTATCCAGCATTGAGAACAATAATTTTTTTATTTTTAGGTCAAGACAGAAACATGATTTTGTTATTAACTATTTAAGAATTATTTCCCAAATGCGAAAAATTGACGCCAAACTTTATTAAAACGGGAATCATTTTCTGTTAAGTTCAGTGTCAGCAAAGGAAAAAAAAAACTCTATTGGTCTGGGGAGAATAACAGCAAGGTCCTATTACTTACTACTAATTCTTTGTTTACATTTTATATTTAAAGAATAGGATTTAAAAAAAAAAAGCCACCTCTTTTTTTTCCTAAACTGCTATTTAATATACAAAGATATTAGAGAAAACTTTAAAGAAATAGAGAGAGAGGGGAAAGAGAGAGATAGATAGATAGATAGATAGAGAGAGAGAGAGAGAGAGAGAGAGAGAGAGAGAGAGACAATATGGATAAAGTGATCGGTGTTAACATAAAAAAACAAGACCGTTTTTCTTTTTTAAAGCAAAAAAAAAATATTTTGCGGCTACAGCATCTACCAGCTTTTGAGATTCCTTAGCTCAAGCTTTAATTTAACGGCTAAAAAAAAAACGTCATTATATCTTAAAAATGTCTTGTCTTAACATTTAGTGTGCCTTAATCACAATACATGATTTAATGAAATGCACCAATCTAGCTACAATGGATATAAACTTTGTGGTATAAGTACTGACAAAGACGTTGGCGGAGCACAATTTTTACTTCTTGGCTTCTTTTTCTCTCATGTTTATTTAGAATTAATTATGCAATCATACTTATCACCCTTAATTCACAATAAAATATTAACCGCTTCTGTGTAAGTTACTTTTACAACAGAAATCGAATTGATGTATTTGTGACCTTGAAAAGAATAAAAGACAAAGGTTTCTTTTTTAATATCAGATTTCCATGATCAGCTAAGTACATAATAGTGGCCAGTGAGGATTTAAAAATATAATTTTTAATTAGAATCCTAATTATCTATGAATTAAAAAGAGATATTCTTCTAAAATTTCATGAAATATTAAACACCATTTACTATTTTTTTAAGATAGTATCAAATGGTTTGTGGAATAAAGTCAGTATTGAGGTCTGAAAATACATAATAAAACTCTTTCAAACACTTGGAAGACTTTTTTAAATTAAATTTGAAACTTAAGGAAAAAAAAAACTACGACGGAATAAAGTGCAGTCAGGCAACTAGATCTATTAGCAACTCTTTTTAATGTTGTGAGTAACATAACACTTTGAATTATTTGAGAGAAGTTTTTTATCAGAAAAGAATCCAATTTACCATTAAGTTCTTTTTTTATTATTCATGATTTCAGATTCTTTGGAAAATAATTATGACATCATTGGTCTTTGGAAAAACAGAATAGAGCAAAACAAGTGGGAACATCATAGGAACCCACAGATTGAGAGAATCGCATAATGAAGAGGGAAAGAGAGAGAGAGATAGAGAGAGAGAGAGAGAAATTCAGAGAGAGAGAGACAGAGAGAGATAGAGAGGCAGACTGACATAGATAGAGACATAGAGAGACAGAGAGAGGAAAACAGAAATTGAAAGACAGAGGGACAGACACACAGAGATAGAAGAGAGAGAGAGAGAGAGACAGAGAGAGAGACAGAGACAGAGACAGAGACGGAGACAGAGACAGAGAGAGAGAGAGGAAGAGAGAGAGAGAGAGACAGAGGAAGAGAGCGAGTGAGAGAGTGAAAGAAAAAGAGAGAGCGAGAGGGAGAAAGAGATAGAAATAAAGAGGAAAAGCGGGACATAGAGAAAAAGAGAGAAGAGAAAGAGAAAGAGAGAGAGAGAGAGAGAGATTGAGAGAGACCGGGACAGAAAGAGACAGAGACAGGGAGAGTCACATTCAGAGAGAACGAGAGAGAGAGAGACAAAAAGAAAGAGAGAGAGAGACAGAGAGAGAGAGAGAGAGAGAGAGAGAGAGAGACAGAGGAAGAGAGCGAGTGAGAGAGTGAAAGAAAAAGAGAGAGCGAGAGGGAGAAAGAGATAGAAATAAACAGGAAAAGCGGGACATAGAGAAAAAGAGAGAAGAGAAAGAGAAAGAGAGAGAGAGAGAGAGAGAGAGAGAGAGAGAGAGAGAGAGAGATTGAGAGAGACCGAGACAGAAAGAGACAGAGACAGGGAGAGTCACATTCAGGGAGAACGAGAGAGAGAGACAAAAAGATAGAGAGAGAGACAGAGAGAGAGAGAGAGAGAGAGAGAGAGAGAGAGAGGAAGAGAGAGAAACGTCTCAAAAATTACCCAAACTTGAGATCGCCTACCTTTAATCTAAAAACCCTTCCTAGTAGCTGAGGCCACGGAAACTAAGACCCAGCCAGCTATTTGATTTCTCTCTGTAGCTCACATTACTTCAATCCTTCGCTGGTTGAACCGACGCACTACAGAAGGGATTTTTTTTTCCTTTTTGTTTTTGTATGTGTATGTCAAATTCTTAAAATATGGGTGGATAGTGCGAGCATTGTGTAAAAGGAAAAAAAAACAATGGTAAAAACTCGTATAGAATAACTACATGGATAAAAGTTATAAAGTTTCGATTTTGGGTCTAACAAGCTAAGTAAAGATAGAATGATGAAAATTGAGTTTATGGATTATTTTTTTTGGTGAAGTGTAACGAAATTGCAGTGAGGAAAATAAAAAGTGTAATTCAATGTTCTTTTTTTAGTGCTGGGTTTATTAAGATTGTTATTTTATTTATCATCGGAGTTATGTTTTACTTCAGATGAATTGTGTGAGTGTAAGTAGGATGTTTGTTTGTTTCTTCGTGTTTATTTTCCTTGTTTTTTAACCAAGTAATCAAATTTACATGAATTCTCTTTTTTTTTTTTAACTGGAAAGACGTAATAGGTTTTTAGTGGAAAAAATCATAGAATTAATCAAGATAAAGAGCAAGTATTAGATACCTGATACATGAGTGTTAAAAAGGGGGGAAAAATCAATGGATGAAAAAAAAATAGAAAAAAAAAGTGCAAGAAAAAATTTTACAAGAAAGCAAAAAAATAAGAAGGAAAGAGTGAGGCAGTCATCAGAAAAAGACAGTGGCAGAAAGCTTAGAAAAGAAACAGAGATAGAGAGAAAGACAGGATGAGAAAGAAAGCGTAAGAGAGAAAGAAAGAGTGATAGAGACAAAAACTGAACTATAAAAAAATGTGAACGAGAGATAAAACAAGATTGTGGAAGAATAAGAGAGACTGGGATGTAGAGAAAACTACCAACTACACCATACAGTATCGTAGAACTGGCATCAGATGGGATTACCAGTAACATCCAAATTCTCAAAGGGAAGAAAAAAAAACAGCTGTAAAAAATAACAGCATTGCAAAAGTACTAAAAATATCGTCATTCTTAAAATTCAACTGCGTGATTCGAAAGTTATAATGTACTCATCAAAATACTTAAAACCCAAAACCATAAAATGAGATCATCTAATTGTTATCAAATACCTTTTCTAAAAAGCTTACGTATTGTTAGAGGAAAAAAAAAATATTTGACTTTTGCAAATGTTGCTGTTTTTGTCAAATTGATTTTTGACAACGAGGTGACGAAAAAGTGTCATTCTAGTCTTGACTACTGCGCCTGTCACAAGCTAAACACCTCTGCTCACAGATTCAGTGTCATAGTCACATAGGAAGGAGAGGTTTGGCTCTGTGGTGCTAAAACTGATGAAAGATTGACAGAAGGTTTGAGTTTATGTGTGGGTAGATGGGGGAAGAGGAACTGCTTTTCTCCCTTCCTAGCTGTGAAGTATTTTTTTCCTTCTCTCTATCTCTCTCCATCTGCCCCTTCCCTCTTAGCTGTGTGACTCTCTCTTTTTTCTTTTTTCTCTCTCTCTACCTCTCTTTCTCTTCATTTCTCTCTCTCTCTCTCTCTCTCTCTCCCTCCCTAGCTGTGAGACTCTCTCACTCTCTCTTTTTATCCATCTTTCTCTTCTCCCATAGCTGTGTGAATGTCTTCATTCTGTCTCTCTTCATCTCTCCCCGTCTCTCTCTCCATCCCTCTTACCTTCTCCCTTAGCTATGTGACTAGCTCTCATTCTTTCTCTCCCCGTCTCTCTCTCCATCCCTCTTACCTTCTCCCTTAGCTATGTGACTAGCTCTCATTCTTTCTCTCCCCGTCTCTCTCTCCATCCCTCTTACCTTCTCCCTTAGCTATGTGACTATCTCTCATTCTTTCTCTCCCCATCTCTCTCTTCATCCCTCTTACCTTCTCCCTTAGCTATGTGACTATCTCTCATTCTTTCTCTCCCCGTCTCTCTCTCCATCCCTCTTACCTTCTCCCTTAGCTATGTGACTATCTCTCATTCTTTCTCTCCCCATCTCTCTCTCTCCATCCCTCTTACCTTCTCCCTTAGCTATGTGACTATCTCTCATTCTTTCTCTCCCCATCTCTCTCTCCATCCCTCTTACCTTCTCCCTTAGCTATGTGACTATCTCTCATTCTTTCTCTCCCCGTCTCTCTCTCCATCCCTCTTACCTTCTCCCTTAGCTATGTGACTATCTCTCATTCTTTCTCTCCCCATCTCTCTCCATCCCTCTTACCTTCTCCCTTAGCTATGTGACTATCTCTCATTCTTTCTCTCCCCGTCTCTCTCTCCATCCCTCTTACCTTCTCCCTTAGCTATGTGACTATCTCTCATTCTTTCTCTCCCCATCTCTCTCTCCACCCCTCTTACCTTCTCCCTTAGCTATGTGACTATCTCTCATTCTTTCTCTCCCCATCTCTCTCTCCACCCCTCTTACCTTCTCCCTTAGCTATGTGACTATCTCTCATTCTTTCTCTCCCCATCTCTCTCTCCATCCCTCTTACCTTCTCCCTTAGCTATGTGACTAGCTCTCATTCTTTCTCTCCCCGTCTCTCTCTCCACCCCTCTTACCTTCTCCCTTAGCTATGTGACTAGCTCTCATTCTTTCTCTCCCCGTCTCTCTCTCCATCCCTCTTACCTTCTCCCTTAGCTATGTGACTAGCTCTCATTCTTTCTCTCCCCATCTCTCTCTCCACCCCTCTTACCTTCTCCCTTAGCTATGTGACTATCTCTCATTCTTTCTCTCCCCGTCTCTCTCTCCATCCCTCTTACCTTCTCCCTTAGCTATGTGACTATCTCTCATTCTTTCTCTCCCCGTCTCTCTCTCCATCCCTCTTACCTTCTCCCTTAGCTATGTGACTAGCTCTCATTCTTTCTCTCCCCGTCTCTCTCTCCATCCCTCTTACCTTCTCCCTTAGCTATGTGACTATCTCTCATTCTTTCTCTCCCCGTCTCTCTCTCCATCCCTCTTACCTTCTCCCTTAGCTATGTGACTATCTCTCATTCTTTCTCTCCCCGTCTCTCTCTCCATCCCTCTTACCTTCTCCCTTAGCTATGTGACTATCTCTCATTCTTTCTCTCCCCATCTCTCTCTCTCCATCCCTCTTACCTTCTCCCTTAGCTATGTGACTATCTCTCATTCTTTCTCTCCCCATCTCTCTCTCCATCCCTCTTACCTTCTCCCTTAGCTATGTGACTATTTCTCATTCTTTCTCTCCCCGTCTCTCTCTCCATCCCTCTTACCTTCTCCCTTAGCTATGTGACTATCTCTCATTCTTTCTCTCCCCATCTCTCTCCACCCCTCTTACCTTCTCCCTTAGCTATGTGACTATCTCTCATTCTTTCTCTCCCCGTCTCTCTCTCCATCCCTCTTACCTTCTCCCTTAGCTATGTGACTATCTCTCATTCTTTCTCTCCCCGTCTCTCTCTCCACCCCTCTTACCTTCTCCCTTAGCTATGTGACTATCTCTCATTCTTTCTCTCCCCGTCTCTCTCTCCACCCCTCTTACCTTCTCCCTTAGCTATGTGACTATCTCTCATTCTTTCTCTCCCCGTCTCTCTCTCCATCCCTCTTACCTTCTCCCTTAGCTATGTGACTATCTCTCATTCTTTCTCTCCCCGTCTCTCTCTCCATCCCTCTTACCTTCTCCCTTAGCTATGTGACTAGCTCTCATTCTTTCTCTCCCCGTCTCTCTCTCCATCCCTCTTACCTTCTCCCTTAGCTATGTGACTAGCTCTCATTCTTTCTCTCCCCGTCTCTCTCTCCACCCCTCTTACCTTCTCCCTTAGCTATGTGACTATCTCTCATTCTTTCTCTCCCCGTCTCTCTCTCCATCCCTCTTACCTTCTCCCTTAGCTATGTGACTATCTCTCATTCTTTCTCTCCCCGTCTCTCTCTCCATCCCTCTTTCCTTCTCCCTTAGCTATGTGACTATCTCTCATTCTTTCTCTCCCCATCTCTCTCTCCACCCCTCTTACCTTCTCCCTTAGCTATGTGACTATCTCTCATTCTTTCTCTCCCCGTCTCTCTCTCCACCCCTCTTAACTTCTCCCTTAGCTATGTGACTATCTCTCATTCTTTCTCTCCCCGTCTCTCTCTCCATCCCTCTTACCTTCTCCCTTAGCTATGTGACTATCTCTCATTCTTTCTCTCCCCGTCTCTCTCTCCATCCCTCTTACCTTCTCCCTTAGCTATGTGACTAGCTCTCATTCTTTCTCTCCCCGTCTCTCTCTCCATCCCTCTTACCTTCTCCCTTAGCTATGTGACTATCTCTCATTCTTTCTCTCCCCGTCTCTCTCTCCATCCCTCTTACCTTCTCCCTTAGCTATGTGACTAGCTCTCATTCTTTCTCTCCCCGTCTCTCTCTCCATCCCTCTTACCTTCTCCCTTAGCTATGTGACTAGCTCTCATTCTTTCTCTCCCGATCTCCGTCTCTCTCTCCATCCCTCTTACCTTCTCCCTTAGCTATGTGACTAGCTCTCATTCTTTCTCTCCCCGTCTCTCTCTCCATCCCTCTTACCTTCTCCCTTAGCTATGTGACTAGCTCTCATTCTTTCTCTCCCCATCTCTCTCCTTATCTATCTCTTTTTCCCTCCCTAACTGTGAAACTCTCTCCCTCTCTCTTTCTCTCTTTTCCTTTCTCTCTACCTCTCTCTGGCCATCTCTGCACATTACATCTTTACTGAAAACCATAACGGACCGAGCAATAGCAAAAAAAAAAAAACGACAACAAAACGAAGCCAAAGTTCCGTATTTTGTTCTGGTATAGCGCGTGTTCTACACACCTGATCACCTCAGGTTATGTGTTGTTTACCGAGCGTGATTTTAAGTTAAACTTCTCGATTGTATTCTAGTCCAATATCGTTATAAAGATCACTTTACGGTTTTCTCATCAGGAATCTCCACCTTTACAACATGAAGACGATGTGCAGTCTGTCGACCCAAGAACTATAATACTCGGTCAGCGGCTGTTAGTGTACAAGTGCTCTCTCTCTCTCTCTCTCTCTCTCTCTCTCTCTCTCTCTCTCTCTCTCTCTCTCTCTCTCTCTCTCTCTCTCTCTCTCTCTCTCTCTCTCTCTCTCTCTCTCTCTCTCTCTCTCTCTCTCTCTCTCTCTCTCTCTTTCTCTCTCTCCATCTCTTTCTCTCTCTCTTTCTGTCTCTCTCTCTTTCTGTCTCTCCATCTCTCTCTCTTTCTCTCTCTCCATCTCTCTCCCTTTCTCTCTCTCCATCTCACTATCTTTCTCTCTCCATCTCTCTTTCACTCTCTCTCTCTTTCTCTTCACAACGATGAGATTAAAATCTTTTAACTTAAAATTTCCCAAGATTTATTTAATCTTTTAGAAATGATTCGTGACTATAAAGAGGAAAAACAGCAAATAATTCTAAACCTCCATAACTTTACTTGGAAAAATCAGGCTTTATTAAAATAATGCCTAGAGCCTCTAGAGTTATCCTTAAGATGTTTGTATCTTTTTTTTTTTGTTGAAGAGCACAAATACATTTGTTGTGACTTTTTCAGATCAGGAGTTATTGTTGTGCACGTAGCTGGTAATACTGACCTATTCGAAGAATGAAAGAACAAAAACATTCACAGTAAAAAATACGTAATTTTTTTTGGGACTATTTGTATTGATAAAAAAATGATTATTTTTGCTTGGTACGTTTTTTGACAAATTTGCTTTGTGTATAAACTCTGCGACAATGTGTTAAATCTTTCGTCTGAAAATTTGAAGAGCTTTGTGTGTTTAAGCCAGCATTTAATTTATTAAGATTAATGTCATGATTTTTTTTTCTTGAGTCTGAGGACAAATTCAAAACAATTTAGAATTAAGCCTTTCCCTTATCTATCATTCGCCTTGTGAAGCAACACATGAAAAAATTATGCCTCATATTTTGTCATAACCTTAACTAATGTAAAAAGAAAAATTAATCGCTCTTAAAACATGACTATTGTTACTCTTCGGTCTTAAAATTTACTGTCTTGGTCTTCTAAAGCATAGACTGTCTGTGGTACCCAACTAAAAATTTGGTGGACCTTATGTTTTTTTTTTATGGTTTTTTTTCAGTTGAAAAGAATTACATGGTTTGGGTTAAAAAAAAATATCCTTCACTCCAAAAACTGTTGGATTCATAGTAAAGTTTGAATTTTGAGCTGTGCTACAAGTAAGAAGGGTACATATTAACCATGTTAGTTTAGTTTCGTCTTCCAGAACATTTCTCTCTCTCTCTTTCTCTCTCTCTCTCTCTCTCTCTCTCTCTCTCTCTCTCTCTCTTTCTTTTTTTCTCTCTCTCGGTCTCCTATATATTTCTTTCTCTCTCTTTCTCGATCTTCCACTCTCTATATCTTTTTATCTCTCTCTGTATCTGTCTCTCTCACATATCTCTTTCTCTCTCTCCCTCTCCTTCTTTGTCTATCACTGTCACTGTCTCTGTCTCTCTCTACCTCTCTCCCTATTTGTCTATCTCTGTCTCTGTCTCTGTCTATCTCTCACTCTTTCTCTCTCTCTTTCTCTCTCTTTCTTTCTCTCTCTCTTTCTCTCTCTCTCTCTCTCTCTCTTTTTTTCTCTCTCGGTCTCCCATATGTTTCTTTCTCTCTCTTTTTCGATCTTCGTCTCTCAATATCTTTTTATCTCTCTCTGTATCTGTCTCTCTCACATATCTCTTTCTCTCTCTCCCTCTCCTTCTTTGTCTATCACTGTCACTGTCTCTGTCTCTCTCTACCTCTCTCCCTATTTGTCTATCTCTGTCTCTGTCTCTGTCTCTGTCTCTCTCTCTCTCTCTCTCTCTCTCTCTCTCTCTTTCTTTCTCTCTCTCTCTCTCTCTCTTCATTCTCGCTTAATCTTCCTATCTATTATCAATTGCAAGAAAAAGACTTGTTACTGGAGAGATTACTCGAGCTCCAAAAAAGTAATCTGATGTAGCTGAAATGTGTTTTTTTTTCATTTCATTTTTTTTACTTTTTTATTTCTTTTGTTTACATTTGGTTATTTGTTTTCATTCTTTAAAGGTATACAGATGTGTTCCTCATTTTGCAAATGGATAAAGACAAGGAGGAAATGTTTATTTTTCAATTTCTTCGCGACAAATTTAATAAGCTGAAAAATAAACAACAACAAACCATGTTTACAAGTAACTTCGATTTATGAAAATTAGTTCATTTAAAAGATCAGTCTTTTATCTATATATACATTAAACGAATTCAGATTTTTCAAGATAAAGATTGTTCTTAAGTTATTAGTCAATCAGACAGACCGATTCATCTATAAATAAATATCTTTAAAACATGTTTTTCTTGAAAGAGTAAAGAATTGTTCTTAGATTTTACATCGCTTACAGCGTGAGGTTCTTATAATGGTTGATGGGAGGGATTCGATGAAATCATGTGGAGGGGGGAGAAAGAAAGTCTTAAATTAAATTTTTCAGAACGTTAAAGAAAAACTCACACTTTATCTTTATTTTTGTTTTGGTTTTATTTATTTTTTTTTTGTTATTTTCTTTCTTGATTGATTTCTTGTTTGTTTTTGTCTTCACTGTTATTTTATTTTATTTTATTTTTGAATCTTGCTTTTGGAAGTGAACAGACAAAATCTGCTGCCAATTCAGTCATTCCTTTTTTTTTCTGTTTCTCTTCGTGTGTCTCCCACGCCTCTTGTTCTTTTATTTTAAATTTTTTTTTCTTGTATTTTTTATGCGTGTGTCTTGTAACCCCCTATTTTCCTGTCAATATCAATCTTTGTCTCACTCTCGTTACTTATCTGCATGTCTGTAGTATACCTTTGCCTTTGTCTGTCTGTCTGTCTGTCATTCCAGCTGTCTCTCCATCTGTCTTTCAGTCTCTCTCTCTCTCTATCTCTCTCTGTCTCTCTCTCTCTCTGTCTGTCTGTCTGTCTGTCTGTCTCTCTCTCTCTCTCTCTCTCTCTCTCTCTCTCTCTCTCTCTCTCTCTCTCTCTCTCTCTGTCTCTCTCTCTCTTTTCCGCACGCCACTTGATATTTTTTTCCTATAGGAATAAAAACTATTTTTTTTCCTCAACAGTATGGCAGCCTTAAATCTCAAAACCTTTTTCCCAGCCCATTCCTTTTCTCCGACCAGATTTTTACATCTACTCGTATACAGGTCCTGTTGGAAAACGCCCACTAAATTAAAGGAAATCCCCCTTTTAATAAAAACACTTTTTTTCTCTTGTCTTATTACTTTAAAAAACTGAATTAAACATTTTTAAAAAAAGTTTGATCTGACCTACAGAAAATGATGTTGTGGCCTAAATTTTGTAACCTGAGCTCTGTAGTCCATAATGTTTTCTGAAAGTCGTGTCTCGAAAACAGGGAAAGGACACACATTATGGGGGAAGTTGTTTGACCGTTTAATGGCTGTGTAGGAGGGGCCGGGTGAGAGAGTGATAGAGAGAAGGACAGAGGGAGGGATCGCACGAAGAGAGAGAAGAGAAAGAGACACAGACACAGACGGACAGACAGAAGTAGAGACAGTTATGTCAGAGGAACCGTCTCCCCGTCAAATGGTTCTATGAGATGTTGGAAGGGAGAGAGTGATAGAGAGAAAGATAGACAGAGACAGACAGACGGACAGACAGAAGTAGAGACAGTTATGTCATAGGAACCGTCTCCCCGTCAAATGGTTCTATGAGATGTTGGAAGGGAGAGAGTGATAGAGAGAAAGATAGACAGAGACAGACAGACGGACAGACAGAGGTAGAGACAGTTATGTCGTAGGAACCGTCTCCCCGTCAAATGGTTCTATGAAATGTTGGAAGGGAGAGAGTGATAGAGAGAAAGATAGACAGAGACAGACAGACGGACAGACAGAGGTAGAGACAGTTATGTCATAGGAACCGTCTCCCCGTCAAATGGTTCTATGAGATGTTGGAAGGGAGAGAGTGATAGAGAGAAAGATAGACAGAGACAGACAGACGGACAGACAGAAGTAGAGACAGTTATGTCGTAGGAACCGTCTCCCCGTCAAATGGTTCTATGAGATGTTGGAAGGGAGAGAGTGATAGAGAGAAAGATAGACAGAGACACAGACGGACAGACAGAGGTAGAGGCAGTTATGTCGTAGGAACCGTCTCCCCGTCAAATGGTTCTATGAGATGTTGGAAGGGAGAGAGTGATAGAGAGAAAGATAGACAGAGACAGACAGACGGACAGACAGAAGTAGAGACAGTTATGTCATAGGAACCGTCTCCCCGTCAAATGGTTCTATGAGATGTTGGAAGGGAGAGAGTGATAGAGAGAAAGATAGACAGAGACAGACAGACGGACAGACAGAAGTAGAGACAGTTATGTCATAGGAACCGTCTCCCCGTCAAATGGTTCTATGAGATGTTGGAAGGGAGAGAGTGATAGAGAGAAAGATAGACAGAGAGAGATAGAACAAGAGATACAGAGACAGAGACATAGAAAGATATAGAGAGAAAGACAAAGAGAACTAAACAGAATGACAAAGAGAGAGATACAAAGTGAAAGACAGAGACAGAAAGAGCGAGTGAGAAATACAGAAAGAGACAGAGACATAAATAGAGAGATACAGAGAGAGAGAGACAGACAGACACAGAAAAAAGACAAAAAAAACCGAAACAGCCAACAAGTGCTAGACAGGCTAAGACAGTTTTCAGGAGTGAGCTGTCTGTCCGACCAATGA
>JAWDGP010007196.1:57500-60000 GCA_033675545.1 Elysia crispata | reverse complement strand
AGTTTTTGGCATGATCTTCTAGGGTAATAGTCTTCGTGCTTATATCCATGAAGGATGATTTATACTTTTGCTCCTCATTACTATTTGTCCTAATGTTTCCATACTTCTCGTATTTTTAGACTGTTTCAAAGCACGTAAAAATCACTCCCTCACAGATATTTCACTCTTTCTTTGCTCTGATTGTTTCAGACTGCCACACGCGATGCACATTTTCCAAGACAAGTGTCTGCTGAGAGTTATTTCTGTCTCCTATTTCTCCCCTCTTCTCCTCTCCGTCTGTCTTTTACTGACGCAGGGCGCGGCCCCGACACAACGACAACAGAAAATCGGCGGGAAATCCTTATTTCAGGGAGCGTCGCCGGAAGTGCTTCTAGGGCGAGAAAGACATCCGGGTAACCTTGAGGAGGGTAAGGAGTTGGCGGTACCTGTTAAGTCGGAACAAACCAGCAGCAAGAATCCACGGAGTGGTAGCAACAGCAGAAGTGTAATTCGCAAAGGATCACGGCTTACGCTTTCTGGTGGAGATTTTGGTGGCCCTCGAGCTAATACGTTTGACAAGCCGGCCACTATTTTGTCTTCAATCTCTCCTAAGTCCCGGTCTAGTGGTGTGAAATTTCCAAATTTCGACCGCAACGATGTGAATAGCAACGAGAAATTTGTGATATCCCATGCACAACGACATTTTGTTGGGGAAAGACTCCAAACGACTTCTCGCTATAGAACAATCTATTCTCTGAAAAGGAAGTCAATGTTTGTTACAAATCATCAGCTCTTAAAAGATAATTCTCGCAATACACAGCAGTCACTAGGAAGGGAATTCCCTATTCCAGATAAAAATCCTCTTAAAGATCTAACAAGTTCAACTTTCCATTTAAAAGTTTCACCAAGAGAACCTCATCAACGAACTTTTGACCTGAATACAAATATTTTTCGTAAGAAGGTTGCTGGTTTACACAACGAAGTAAACAGGACATCACGGGAAATTGCGAGAAGCGCAAATGGTTCTGAAAAAATTCGACAAGATCTGCTGAAGATAAATATTTCCCCTAGAAAAGGCGACACAGACAAACTTATACAACGGAAAGTAAAGAGACGAAATAAATTTAAACACAAACATAATAAAAATTTAAAATCAGCTCGCGATACAAATGTTCTCGATATCAACATCAAAGAAAATCTTCTATCTAAATCAACAAACGAAACTGAAGGGGGCAAAGTAATGAAGACAAGTGGAACATTCAATATCGGGAGTAAGTCTGAACTTCATTCTAGAGGACCGAAAAATAAGACCGACACTTCCCTTTATGAACACTTCAGTCTATTTTTCCAAATACTTCCTAACACTCAAGAACCAACCTCCCTATCAGGAATTATCTCGCAACGGGAATCCCCAGTAAGCACCAAAAACGGCGCGCATTCTAACTCTGCCCCGTCTAGTAAATGGTCCACACCCAGCCGTCTAGCCAATAATGTGGCCAATTGGAAGAAAAATTCCCGGAAATTCGCAGTGCCTTCCAGGAAATTACGCGCGGCAAGGGGCAAGGGGAGAGAACCGAGTAATCTATTCAAGCGGTCGATTACCTCCCGTCGTAAATCAGCTGAAGGGAGAATCGAAAGTAGCGAGAGGTCTAGAGTTACTCCGCTTCGTCGCCTTCGTTACGTCACCAACAAGGGCTTATTGGATCGGCCCAAATCGCTGTTACTCAAACTTTTTCACGACTTCAAGACTTACGGAACATTTAAAGAATTCTACATCCTACTTAAAACTTTGCTTCAAGACGAGAAAAGTTTACGTATCTCCAATATGCAGCACATAAAACGTCTGAAAAGAGAAGTCATTAAACAGTATCCATTTAAACGTGATTCAGATACGTCGCGTGAAGATATACCTAAGATGGAGAGAGCGAACAAAGTAAAGCATACCAATTCTTACAGTCACAATGACATGACATTGAACACGAGTGTTAAATATAGCGATGGTTTTCACAGTAACAATAAAAACGTAAAGCACAGTCTTTTCACGGGCAATGAGAGGAAAACTGGTGTATTTGGAGTGAAATACGAGATAAATGAAAACATAAATAACAGTAAGAAGAAGAACAATAACAACAAGAAGAACAAAAAGAACAACATTACAAGCAAAAGCGACAGCTTAGGTAGTACCAGTGAAAAACCCACAAGTGCTAAGCTTCGAAGTAAGATGGACAACATCATCCACATAAATACCAACAACAGCATCAGAATTGAAACCAGCGACAGCAACAATGGAAAAAGTCCCATCGATAACAATAACAAAAGCAGCATCAATATCAACGAATTGTCCTCTGCTTCTAATACCAACACTACTGTACCCACATCTACCTTGCCACCAGCCAATGAAAATATACGCCTCAGCATCAACGGATGTAAACAGTTTTATTTTTCCGACGTGCCGCATTCAAAAGATAAGATCCCTGTAAGGTCAAACCAACCTCACAAGTATCTGTCTTCGACGGAAGAG
>JAWDGP010007196.1:27500-45000 GCA_033675545.1 Elysia crispata | reverse complement strand
CTGTTTCGGGTTTTGGTTCGGGTATCTTACGAGTCATGTATCGAGTCCTGTATCGAATCCTGTATCGATTCCTGTATCGAGTCATGTATCGAGTCCTGTTTCGAGTCCTGTATCGAGTCACGTATCGAGTCCTGTATCCATTCCTGTATCGGGTCCTGTATCGAGTCATATATCGAGTCATGTATCGAGTCCTGTTTCGAGTCCTGTATCGAGTCCTGTATCGAGTCCTGTATCGAGTCCTGTATCGAGTCCTGTATCGAGTCCTGTATCGAGTCCTGTATCGAGTCCTGTATCGATTCCTGTATCGATTCCTGTATCGAGTCCTGTATCGAGTCGTGTTTGGAGTCCTGTCCTGTATCGAGTCCTGAATCGATTCCTGTTTCGAGTCCTGTATAGAGTCCTATTTTAGGTCTTGTATCGAGTCATGTATCGAGTCCTGTTTCGAGTCCTGTATCGAGTCCTGTATCGAGTGTTGTATCGATTCCTGTATCGGGTCCTGTATCGAGTCATGTGTCTAGTCCTGTATCGAGTCCTGTATCGATTCCTGTATCGAGTCCTGTATCGAGTCATGTATCGATTGCTGTATCGAGTCCTGTATAAAGTCCTGTTTCGAGTCTTGTATGGAGTCCTGTATCGGTATAACATGATTGGTATCTCAGCTTGAAAGTTTGTTAATGTATGACTGATAGAATATAGGGATTAAAAACAGAACTTTTGAATCCCACGGTAGCAGTCAGACAATGAGAAAGAAATGGTTGGTTATCGAGATCGAAAGCTCATGTCTGACAATACACCTAATATTTTTTGAAAGCTCATGTCTGACAATACACCTATTATTTTTTGAAAGCGCATGTCTGACAATACACCTATTATTTTTTTAAAGCGTATGTCTGACAATACACCTATTATTTTTTTAAAGCGTATGTCTGTCAATACACCTAATATCTTTTCAAATATTAAAACAATTTGTAAATTCGTGCACATTTTGTGGCAAGGGAGAAACAGCCAAACACTTGGCATTTATTATCAAATAGTTATTTATTTATGTGTCAAAAACTGTTTTACCCTTTTTTGGCATGTCTGACACTCTGAAAATAAACGAATTAGTTCAGCAGCAAAACAATGAGTTGCGGGTTGAAGCAATTATAACCAAATATTAAAAAAAAGACAACAACAAAACAACATAAAAGTAGCAATTTTTTTTGGTATTCATCAAAGACTGCGGTTTTTTTTTATGTGTCTGGTGTTTCGATAAATCTCAAAAATAAAAAGAAAAATGAAATTAATATGATGACCTTACAACGGGACGCATACTAAGGCAGTACAGTCGCAGCTCTTAAATTCGATTGCTAATTCCAGCTATATTGTAATTATAATTTTAATTAATTCTCCTTAAAGACCCCACAACCTTTAGCACTTAAAAAAGGAAACAGACAGAAAAACATTGTAACTTGTATTTGAGCTAATGGCAAATCGTGTTGCAGTTTAAAACCATCGTGAGTTCGTGTAGGAAGAATTAACAAATAAAGTTGGCCTTCTGAAAATCTAACATCCTATTCAATATTCCTACAATTTGAAGAGAAAGATAACTAAAACAAAGAAAAAAAAAAACAGCTGAATAGATAAATGGAGAAAAAAGGCATGGTTTTTCCATCTTTCCTCCAAATTTTTTGGGAATTATCAAATTTTCTAAACATGAAAATGAAAAATGAAATGGAACATTCAACCAGGCATCATCATTCCACGTTTTATTTTTCCTATTGATTACTTCCAAATATGTAGACAATTTTAAAAACCGATAATTATCTGATAACATATGGATAATAATTCAGTTTTAAAAATGTATAATCCAATATTTGCTGGTAGTCACTTCCATTTTACATGTCTATAACCGTATATTTTCTGTCCATTGCCTCCATCGATGCAGGTCATCTTTAAAACTGTTTCAACACATTCATCCGCCTACTTTTTCTGAGACAAAAACATTAACAGCAACAATAACAACAAAAAAAACAACAACAACAACAACAGTAAAAACAGTCTTCTCCGCAAGAAGCAATCTAAAACCCGGAAGTTCATTTACGTTTTTCATTTTTCGGTTCAAGAAAAATCGAATAATACGTGTCTATCCATGTTAATAAATACATTTTTAAAGTCCACTAACTCTTGCCTCGCCCACACAAACAACATTACCCAACCCCTAGTTGCGTTACACCCCCCCCCCCCTTTCCCTCCCCCACACACACCTCCCTCTCTTTGTCCACCCCTCTCTAAATCCATCCGTTTTATTTCAGCATAATTATTCTTACATAGAAAAATGGGAATTTTATCCCAAATCTTTAGGTATCTCGTTTTATCTGGCGAATGACTTCACAGTTATTTTCTCTCTCGAGTCCAAGTAATATTATATTATCTCATTCATTTAATCGCCCCTCCCCATCCCCCCCCCCCTTAAAAAAAACAAACAAAAAAAAAACAAACAAAAAAAAAAACAAACAAAAAAAAAACATTTGCTCCCCACCACATCTTGACCAGTATCTCTAACTCTTTTTCTCAACCAACACCCGCGGCTTATGGGTCGCCTGCTGTGTTGAGATTTAACAAAAGAGCGGTAACTCTTTAATTTAACAAGCCCGTATGTCTCTCAAACTCTGGCTCAGCTGTTATTTCAGAAAGACTTGACTCTCTCTCTCTCTCTCTCTCTCTCTCTCTCTCTCTCTCTCTCTCTCTCTCTCTCTCTCTCTCTCTCTCTCTCTCTCTCTCTCTCTCTCTCTCTCCTTACACTATCCTAGAAACCGTTTCATTAGTTCATCCAATTCCCTCCGCTCCACTCTTTTCCGTCACACCCATTGTTTTACACTCACCGACCACTTCCTCCTCCTAACTCACCAACTCCCTCCCTACCCCCACCCCCTCCCCCGTTCTTTTCCACCCACACATTCCCCCCTCCACCCGTTCTTTTCCACCAACCACACATTTCCCCCCACCCCAACCTTTCCACATGCTAAACTGACGTTTCAATTAGCGGGCTCGGTGTCCAGTTACCTGGTTCGTTAGTGAGTCCAGCTGGGCGGGCCAGTTTTAGAACTGCTGGAAACAGGAGAGTTACGAGGGAGGTTGGCGAGTGTGGCGAGTGTGGCGAGTGTGGAGAGGTTGGCGAGTGTGGAGAGTGTGGCGAGTGTGGCGCTCTTCAGTCAAAGAATCGTTTAAAAAGTTTTTCTGCTTCGCCAATTCGTGGTCCTTCTATTCTAGCTTCCGAAAATTTGACTTCTTTTTTTTTATCATATTTTTTCGTGTGTTTTGGTGATTTTGTTTTCAGGTGAAACAGAATTTGTTAAGATACGTCCACACATTCTGTATGAAGAATCTCGTGTATTACAATCACGAAGTCTATTAGAAATTTTTATAACTCCACCACTAGTCTATCTCTCACTTCAGTTTGGGCACCTGCAAACAAATCGGAAACAGGGGAATAAAGCGCAGAATGGGAAGAGAGATAAGAAAGTTACACATTATCATAGAATAAAAGAAAAGTAAAATTGTATGAATTACTGAGAGCTTCAAAGGCGCAGTCAAAAACCCTGCAGTTAAAGCCGCCTATACATAAAAATCATATCAATAAAAAATTGTATACTTTTTATTTTTTTTTGTTTAATTCTGTCAGTTAAATCCCCTGAAGCAACTGTCGCATTCCCGCTATAATTATGACTAAATCAGATAACCATATCAGAGTATGGAACAAACTCAATATCACAACGTTATAGGGAGGGAAAGAGACGGGAAAAAATAGAATCACCTGAGATATATATATATATATATATATATATATATATATATATATATATATATATATATATATATTTGCGTTTGTAGATAATATTCAAACCATAAGAAGACAAAAAGATAGATAAATCGATACGTGGATACGTATGGTAAAAATCAGAAAGAAGGATAGACAGAAGCAGAGAGGGAGAGGGAGAGAGAGAGAGAGAGAGAGAGAGAGAGAGAGAGAGAGAGAGACGAGAGAGAGATATAGAAAGAAAGTGTAAACATTAAAAAAAAACACCAAACATTGTTGCTTTTGCGAAAAAAAAATTGAAGAGGGAGTTCAAATATAGACTTATACGTATACTCCATTCTGAAAATGTATGACTAAAATTCTGGAGATATTCAGAAATTAGCTTAGATAGTAAAACAAAACAAAAATGAAACTTTATTTTAATAAACAAAAAAAAAAAAAACAACACACAGAAGAAAGATGAGATAAAAAAAAGCCTTGAAAGGAGCTAAAAATAATGTGGAAGACACAAGCATAACTCGTTTTAACAACCGAGGACACTTGAGAGATTGTAAGCGGGTCAGTACATTCTCTACAGCCTCTCTGGTTCTCTGGCAAGAAGAGCTCGTGAAATAAAGTCCGCAGTAAGAAATGGAGGAGGGGGAGAAGGGAGGGGGGCAGCTGTTAGGCGACTGGATGAGTCTTAATTAAACCTCGTTGTGAACTGAACAAGAGCCCACTCAGCTGTCACTCCAGGGACTTTACGAAACGAAGTTTTCAGACATTTCAATTTACAGAACAGTCGTTCAAGTGATTTGTAAGTCTAAAGAGAATTTGACTCTGTTTTTTCAAAATGGAATGGATTTAAAAGAAAAAGAATTCTTGGTATTGTTGTCTGGTATTGTTTCTTGTTATTAAACAGAAATTGTATTCAAAATACTAATGTTTCCAAAATGTTTTAATTATTGGAGAAACGACTTCCATTCTTATGGTAGTTTATAATTGATCTAAGCAAAGAAAAAAGTGTAAGGATCGTGTAAAACTTTTATCATTCTTTAGATTTTTTTTTCTATTGATTTATAGTATTTTTATGACCCTTATCATAGCTATTCAAAAGTAATAGCTCCTTGTTATTAATGTACTGTCAAACTCTCTTAACCTCTCTAATATTTACTTTAAGATACTCATTTTTAACTAGAATTGTCTTTCTCCCTAAAAAATCAAATTATAACACTGATAGATATTTAAATAAACAAAAACAACTAAGATACGTCGTGTTCCATTTTTTGGTACATGTATCAAACTACTTCACGTGAAGGCGGGTAACTCCATGCGATTTTAGTAGCTTTTTCACAATTGTTTACCCGTGATCTTTCTGCTTCTTAAAAACACATTAAGTCGTCAATACTTGGTTTATATATCCAATTTAAAGGTTTTGATTAAATAATTTTACATTAATCTCAACTGTCCTAAAATGTGGACATTTACTTCTTTATTTTGAATGTTTTAAATTATTTCTTCGCAAGAAAATGTACTGTCCATTCTGACTGTATCATGATTGTCTTTGATTTTAGGTTTAATTCAATATATTCTATCTTTCTCTTTGAGTCTTTCTGCTTCTGTCTTTTATATATAAATATATATATATATATATATATATATATATATATATATATATATATATCAATTTGTTATTATCTCTCTCTATATATATATATATCTCTCTCGCTTCCCATTCTCTCTCTCCCTCTCTCTCTATCTCTCTCTCTCTTCCCTCCTCTCTCTCTCTCTCTTTCCCTCTCTCTCTCTCTCCGATCTCTCTCTATCTCCCTCTCTCTCTTCCCTCTCTCTCTCTCTCTCTTTCCCTTCCTCTCTCTCCCACTCTCCCTCTCTCTCTCTCTCTTCTCCCCCCCTCTCTCTCTCTCTCTTTCTCTCCCTTCCGCCCTCTCTCTATCTCTCTTTCCCTCTCTCTTCCCCTCCTCTCTCTCCCTCTCTATCTCCCTCTCTCCCTCTCTCTCTCACTCTCAGCATTTCACAAGCTGCCCGTCGACTTTCATAAACGTCTTGCATATAACCCCCCCCCCCCCCCCCCATCCGGCCTTTTCTCCCTCCTCCCTCTCCTTCCCCATAACCCCCTCCATTCCGGCCTTTTCTCCCTCCTCTCCTTCCCCATACCCCCCTCCCATCCGGCCTTTTCTCCCTCCTCCCTCTCCTTCCCCAAAACCCCCCTCCATTCCGGCATTTTCTCCCTCCTCCCTCTCCTACCCCCCACCCCCCCCCATCCGGCCTTTTCTCCCTCCTCCCTCTCCTTCCCCATAACCCCCCCCCCCATCCGGCCTTTTCTCCCTCCTCCCTCTCCTTCCCCATAACCCCCCCCTCCGGCCTTTTCTCCCTCCTCCCTCTCCTTCCCCAAAACCCCCATCCGGCCTTTTCTCCCTCCTCCCTCTCCTTCCCCATAACCTCCCCTTCTCCGGCCTTTTCTCCCTCCTCCCTCTCCTTCCCCATAACCCCCCCATCCGGCCTTTTATCCCTCCTGCCTCTCCCTTCCCCATAACCCCCCATCCGGCCTTTTCTCCCTCCTCCCTCTCCTTCCCCATAACCCCCTCCATTCCAGCCTTTTCTCCCTCCTCCCTCTCCTTCCCGATAACCCCCCCCCCCCCCCCATCCGGCCTTTTCTCTCTCCTCCCTCTCCTTACCCAAAAAACCCCCCCCCCCCCCCATCCGGCCTTTTCTCCCTCCTCCCTCTCCTTCCCCATAACCCTCCCCCCCCATCCGGCCTTTTCTCCCTCCTCCCTCTCCTTCCCCATAACCCCCCCCCCCCGCCGATCCCTGTACTGTCATACTATCATACTTCCTCCCTTACTGTTTTTCCACGTCCTTCTTTCACTCTCGCCAAGTCTGATGAAGTTCTCTATCTCCTCCAACTGCCTCCACCTCCTTTCTCCTAACAGACTCTAACAGAATCTATTACAGAAAGTAAGCCTTAGATTTGTCAAACCTTCTAAAAGACATGTGTAGGTTGCTCAGTTGTTGTTTTTTTTTTGTTTTTTGTTTTTTTTTTTGTTTTTTTTTCCTTTTAAATAAATTAAATATAATTAAGTCTAAAAGGATAGTGCATAATGTTTTTTTTTTTAGCATTTTCTAAGTTTTTTTTTCTTTTTTAAATAAACCATTATCATAAATATAGAAACATGTTATCCTGGCTGAATAAATACGATTAAATTATCTTAACTTAAGGATAAAAAAAATGTATCGAGAAAGAGAGATAGAGAGAGAGCGAGAGAGAGAGAGAGAGGGAGGGAGGAAGGGAGGGAGAGAAAAAGAAAGTGATAATGAGAGAGACAGAGAGAAACATTTATTCTGAAAAAAAGACCTTAATATAGAAAATAAAGAACATTTTTCTTCCAAGAAATTCCCCTTGTTTACTTCAAAAAAAAAAAACAAACTTTTTTTCTCATTTTCTATATTCCATCTCTATCTTCATAATTATCATCATATGAAATTCACTTTTAGTATGAACAACAAAGGTTGTTTTGCACTTTTCACAACCTCAGAGAAATACTACGGTTCGTATTAGAAAAAAAATCAAAGATATAGGGTAATATTATTATTATTATTATTTTTGACTGATATGAATTTCAATTTTTAATGCAAATGGGATCATTGTATTCCCTAAAGCTATTACATCCTACATATTTAGAACAAACAGATCTTTAGTATTTTCTCCTCTTATGTTTCTCGTATAACTTGGGCTTGCATCTTAGTGCATTATGGGGAAATATCCAACAAAATAATTCTCTCTCTCGTTCTCTCTCTCTCTCTCTCTCTCTCTCTCTCTCTCGTTCTCTCTCTCTCTGTATCTCTCTCTCTTTCTCTGTCTCATTCTCTCTCTCTCTCTATCTATCTATCTATCTATCTCTTTGTCTAAAAAGAAAAAAGGCACACTGCCTTATAATTACGGGAAAAAAAAAGAAATAACAAAACTAGTATCAATTCAACACATAATACTGACGAAGCTTATAAAGTAAAACGTCTCTATGTTGAATTGATAATGGTTTTGTAATTTCTTTTTTTTTGACCTGTGATTATAAATTTGTGTGCTTATTTCCTTTAATACCTTGTATAAACTATACACACACACGCGTCCCTTTCGACCCTTTATAATTACCAAGTTATCCTCCAAGTGAAGTGTTTTTGTTTTCTATTTATATTCTCTATCTCTCTCTTTATCTATTTATCTGTCTATCTTTTTATCTATCTATCTTTCTCAATCTGTTTATCATCATTATCTTGAGATTGTCGGAAGAGCAAGTTTGGTTCAATAATGCGGCCTAGAATCAAAGAGAGTTCAGCTAACCCTTAAGGGTAGATTTGACCCGGAAACACTCTTTAAGTAGATGAACTGATCGAAGGTTGGTAGCTTATGGCATCTTATCATTAGCTTAATAAAAAATCGTTTCCCAATACTAAACAACAGTGATGGTTTTTTAAAGGATCACAGAATAATTTATATGATAAGTTCAAGAACATACATATTTATACGTTTATCTAGATATCTACAGCAAAATAATTTAGAAATAGAAGAGAACGAGTATTGAGCTAACTGTATAATTATGGTAATCACCGGTTGTCTCTAGCCTAAAGAATCAATTGAACATGAAGTATAATACTCGACTCTTAAATATAACCGTTGTGGTTGCGAAGAAACCCGACACCGTCAATCTAAAAATCCACCTTGAACCTTTTGTTATGCTTTCTTTGAGCTGGTCTATAATTGTGAAGTAGCCTGGTATTTTCAGGCTCATGCCATATTTTCATATTCGTCTTGTTCGCATCACATCCAATAGAGTGTATTGTCTTTCATTATATAACTTCTATAGTTGGGTTCTTTTTAAATAAATGTTCAAAACAAGCCCAAACAAGAAATATAAGGATTCATTCAAATTGTCTACCAATGCTGATACGAATTATAATCTGATACGTGATACGAATTCAAATGCTATTAAAACAGAACTTGTCATCATAACTATTTGTACCGAGATAGAGAACCTATGATAGTTTTTCCAGGTGTCTCCGTTTCATAGAATTAGGTGAATCTCACCGGGGACTTAGGCGACAGAGAATCTTTAGAGAACAACCTTTTTTAAGTAAAGTGTTTCGGACCTTCACCTTTGACCTCAAAGGGGGGCGGGGCCACATCCTAGTCATGACTCTCAGGTCTCTCTCAACTACCTTTTGTTGCTTTTGTTGTTGTTGTTGTTGTTGTTGTTGTTGTTGTTGTTGTTGTTGTCGTTGTTATTGTTCTTGTGACTATTGTTGTTTATATGTTGTTAATAATTATGAATATATATATATATATATATATATATATATATATATATAAGTGTCTCTCAGGAAAATGCTGAGAAAATTCACAGTACCAATTCTTCCATCTTGGGCCGTATTAGTAAACAAAACTTTACCTTCCGACGATGTTAAACCAATGCTTGTCGAACGGTCTACTTTGCATTTCGGACGCATGTGTTACTATTGGCGATGTTGTCTTACAATCTATCTCTCGCCATTAAGTTCTAACTCCACTATGTTGTGCACCTCTCTGGCTACATGTTGGATATTAAATCTGGCGTGAACGAATTCCAAGTATTAAAAAAGCACGTATTTTAATTGCTTTCTTAAAATATTGAAAACTAAAACAAATAATAAATAAGAAATCATTGTTCACTTCCTATAATCCCCGACCTTTTCAAAGAAACAAGACTGAAACATAACCATTATTTGAGCTCGCCATGATGTATCGTGTTTCCCACAATGCCATAGACTTGTTTCTTATCAACTCCTCCAGAGAAAGATGCAAAATTATCAGTTAACTTAATGAACGGTTATCAGATTCCCGGTGAGCTTAACAGAGCACGTGAAGTTAAGTATCGATTGAATATTTAACAGAAAGTAGGAAAACATTTTATGCATATATGTGTGTATATATATATATATATGTATGCACACACACATAAACAGACTTATGGTAAGGAAATCAGAGCCAGAAATCTCATATTATTTTTGATATAATAAAGGTATATTTACACAAATCAATTTGCAGCTAGCATCACCATTCTATGAGGTGCTCTTACGTTACAAGCAGTAAATCGTGTTCCTTACGATTTGTGGAAAGCAGCAATATGTTTTTTTCAATCTATGGCGTTTTTCAAAGTAGGAAAAAATTAGGACGAGAGAGTATTTTGCTGAATTGTTTTGCTAGCTGCAAATTGTGACCTGTGAACAAATATCCATGTGCATGGTCTTCTGTGTGATGATCTACATGTACTGACACCTGCCGATTTATTTTTTTTACTCTGTCTTCTCCTGATCCCTAATCCTCCTTGAACTCATCTGATACTCTGTGTCGAGACTCATCTTCACACTCTTCTTCCATACTCCACATCTACTTTCCACATATGCATCTCAAATCTATACTCAACATCCAAAATTCAGATCTACAGTCCACATCTGAGTGCTTCTTCCAACATCCACACCTACACTCCACTTCTACATCCCATATATTTACTCCACATCTAGTTTCTATATCTACAATCCATATGTACACTCCACATCTATATTCCACATCTATACTCCACAGCTATACTCCATATCTACACTCTACATCTGCACTCCAAATCTATACTCTACTTACACTTAAATGCTACAACTGCACTCTTCATTTTAACTCCACAACTACACTCTACATCTGCATTCTACAACTACACTCATCACCTACAGTGCACAACATCACTCCACATCTACACTCCACATCTACACTCTGAATTTTCACAACACATGGATACTCCACATGTAACACCCCACGTCTTCACTCTTTGCCAAATTCTTTTTCAGCACTCCACTTTACATTTCGCCTTCACCAGTGTTTCGTAAGACCCATAGCCTCAGGGGAAAAGTGACGAAATTTTCACATGTTTTTAAACACGGCGGATGCTCTAGAACTTTTCGCAATTCTATGTTGTATCAAGCGGTGCCTGAACTATTTTGTTCAGAAAATTATCGTCTAAAAAAACCTATGTTGGTGATTTTTTTTTTTTTTAAAGTTCCAGAAGTATATAACACCCCCCTCCTCCTGATTTTCGTTATAAATTAACATGCCTTTTTTGCATTCGAGTATTGTAACTTGCGTCTCAAAATCGTGACCCATAATGCAAAGTGCTTTATTGTTGATTAACTGTATGGATTCACCCAGCGTCTATTAGTGTCAATGTAAATGGGCCTCTCCTTTCCTTTTTCTCTCTTTCTCTTTCTTTCTCTCTCTCTTTCTCTCTATCTATCTTCATCTCTCTCTCTCTAACTATGGACATGTCTGTCTGTTAGTCTGTTTCCATCAGTTGAAGTCTTTGTCTCTTTCTGCCACATTTTCAGGTCTCTCTCTCTCTCTCTCTCTCTCTCTCTCTCTCTCTCTCTCTCTCTCTCTCTCTCTCTCTCTCTCTCTCTCTCTCTCTATGTATCTTTCTTTTTATCTATTTCTATTTTTCTCCACGAATTTTCTGTACCCTTTTATTTATCCTTTTTTTTTCATCGAGTTAATTATTCCGAAAAAAATTCCGTTTTTTTTTGTTTCTTTACAAGGAACGTCCAAATGCTAGCTCAAATTCTGTGACAAGCAGCATAATTTCAAAAATCTACAATATCCCTTCTCTATTTTTTTCTCTTTTTCTCTCTTTTTGTCTCTTTGCTCCTCTCTTTGTCTCTCTCTCTCTCTTTATCATTTACTCTCTCTTTATCCGTCTCTTTTCCTCTCCCTCTAAGTTTTTCTCTCTCGTTTCTCTCTTCTCTCTTTCTTTCATTCTTTTTCTCTCTGTCTGTCTGTCTGTCTGTCTGTCTGTCTGACTATCTCTGTCTTTCTCTGTCTGTCTGTCTGTCTGTCTGTCTGACTGTCTCTGTCTTTCTCTCTCTGTCTCTCTGTCTGTCTGTCTGTCTGTCTGTCTGTCTGACTATCTCTGTCTTTCTCTGTCTGTCTGTCTGTCTGTCTGTCTGTCTGACTATCTCTGTCTTTTTCTCTCTGTCTGTCTGTCTGTCTGTCTAAATATCTGTCTGACTGTCTCTGTCTTTCTCTCTCTGTCTCTGTCTATGTCTGTCTGTCTGTCTGTCTGTCTGTCTGTCTGTCTGTCTGTCTGTCTGTCTGTCTGTCTCTCTCTCTCTCTCTCTCTCTCTCTCTCTCTCTCTCTCTCTCTCTCTCTCTTTTATCAATGTCTTTCTCTCTTTAACTCTCTTTCCCCTTCTATCTGTCTGTCTCCTTCCCCATTTCTTTCTCTCTATATTTTTTCCTCCCTCCCTCTCTCTTTATCTCTGTGTCTCTTTCACTATCTCTTGCTCTTTTGTTTTCCTGTTATTACTGACATAACACCAATCTGTCAATCACATATTATTCACTGTCGCCCGTCTTTATTTTACTTTTTTTTTTTGGCCAATTTTCAGTAAAAAAAATTCTTTTTACTCATAAGCTGTCTATTTTGTTTGTTTTTGTTGTGTATTTTTTATACAAATGTGCTTTCTCACCCTCTCTCTATCTCTCTGTATCTCTCTCTCTCTATCTCTCTCTATCTCTCTCTCTGTGTCTCTCTCTGTATCTCTCTCTGTCTCTCTGTCTCTCTATCTCTCTCTCTGTCTCTCTGTCTCTCTCTCTCTCTGTGTCTCTCCCTCTTTCTCTTCTTTCTTTTCTTTACATAACCCATCCTTACTTTCCCTCTCCTGTCACCCCCTCCCCTGTCATCCCCTCTTTCTGTCACCCCCTCCCCTTTCATCCCCTCTTTCTGTCACCCCCTCCCCTGTCACCCCCTCTTTCTGTCACCCTCCCTCCTCCACCCCATCACACACTGATATAACTCCAGTTCATACCCCCGGGATATTTTGCTTTAAAAATTTCTAAATTAGATTCTGTCAAGAAGCATTAAACCCTGTATTGGCTCTACACCTTCTCTCCTTTTATTCTTAATATTTTTTTTTTATATTTTCTTCTCTCTTTATTTTATTTTTGGTTTGTTCATTTGGCTTTCAATGAATGTGTCCATTATAATGTTCTCTCTTTTTTCTTATAAAAACTGTCCCACCCCTCTCTCTCTCTCTCTCTCTCTCTCTCTCTCTCTCTCTCTCTCTCTCTCTCTCTCTCTCTCTCTCTCTCTCTCTCTCTCAATCTCACAATCAGTCTATTTGTGTGTGGTCGTGTGTCTGTCTGCCTTTCTGGGTGACTGTTTGTCTCTCTCTCCCCCCCCTCTCTCTCTCTCTCTCTCTCTCTCTCTCTCTCTCCCTCTCTCTCTCAATCTCACAATCAGTCTATTTGTGTGTGGTCGTGTGTCTGTCTGCCTTTCTGTGTGACTGTTTGTCTCTCTCCCCCCCTCTCTCTCTCTCTCTCTCTCTCTCCCTCTTTCTCTCAATCTCACAATCAGTCTATTTGTGTGTCGACGTGTGTCTGTCTGCCTTTCTGGGTGACTGTTTGTCTCTCTCTCTCTCTCTCTCAATCTCAAAATCAGTCTATTTGTGTGTGGTCGTGTGTCTGTCTGCCTTTCTGGGTGACTGTTTGTCTGTCTCTCCCCCTCCCTCTCTCTCTCTCTCTCTCCCTCTCTCTCTCAATCTCACAATCAGTCTATTTGTGTGTGGTCGTGTGTCTGTCTGCCTTTCTGGGTGACTGTTTGTCTCTCTCTCCCCCCCTCTCTCTGTCTCTCTCTCTGTCTCTCTCTCTCTCTCGCTCTCTCTCTCTCTCCCTCTCTCTCTCAATCTCACAATCAGTCTATTTGTGTGTGGTCGTGTGTCTGTCTGCCTTTCTGGGTGACTGTTTGTCTCTCTCTCCCCCCTCTCTCTCTCTCTCTCTCTCTCTCTCTCTCTCTCTCTCTCTCTCTCTCTCTCTCTCTCTCTTTCCCTCTCTGTCTCAATCACGCATTCAGTCTATCTGTGTGTGTGCATGTGTCCGTCGGTCTGTGTTCTATTAAAAAGACTAAGTTCTTAGGCTTGAAATGCAAACATCAAGCAACTAATAAAACTGTCAATACAGATCTAAGTCGATCGGCTTTCCTAAAACTGCGCATCTGTATAGGATGAGGAAATCAACAGCTCGAATTAAAGCACAATATAATAACTTAAAACAAACTATTACTTTATGGTCCTTAACTTTGATTCCTCAACTTCCTCGCAACCTTCTCACCCATGAAAAGTAAACCACTGGCAGAAGACACCTTATATGATGTAGCATCTAGACTGTCTGATATAGCTCATCCACTATCGCTCCACTGAGTCAGCCAGGATAGTGAAGAGCTAAACACAAAGCGTGTCTCAACCCAAACATCGACGGCCGAACCTCGGTGGACCCAGTGTCCAGATAGTAAGGCTAGCATCTGCGCCACCAGACAAGTTCTGTTTCCCGAGAGAAATGATACATCGCCGCGACATCCTAGACCAGAGGAAACTGGTTCAGATGGTAGCGTTCTCTTCTTGTAACAGGAGATGCTGGGTTCAGAACCTTCACTTGACTTAGTATGGGGTGGGGTAGGGTCTTACCTAATCTGCCCTACATTGGGTAGAGCACTTAACTTACATCAAGGAGATACCTGGCTCAGAACCTTGACTTGACTTAGTATGGGGTGGGGTAGGGTCTTACCTAATCTACCCTACAGTGGGTTGAGCACTTAACTTACAATAAGAAGATACCTGGCTCAGAACCTTGACTTGACTTAGTATGAGTTGGGGAAGGGTCTTACCTAATCTGCCCTACAGTGGGTTGAGCACTTAACTTACAACAAGAAGATACCTGGCTCAGAACCTTGACTTGACTTACTATGGGGTGGGGTAAGATCTTACATAATCTACCCTACAGTCGGTAGAGCACTTAACTTACATCAAGTAGATACCGGATTCAGAATCTTGACTTGACTTACTATGGGGTGTGGTAGGGTCTTACCTAATCTGCCCTACATTGGGTAGAGCACTTAACTTACAACAAAGAGATACCGGACTCAGAACATTCATTTAAATTAGTTTGGAGGAGGGTTGGGCATCACCTAATATTTCCTGCCCTGAGACTTATCATGAGCCCAAGAGTCCTTGTGACTATAGACGTTAGAACGATATCTGAAAATTAGTCGTTGCCGTGTGGGATGATAAAGGAAAAGGCGGAACAAATGCCTTTCCCGGCGACAGGAATCAATTGCTGGAAAAATAAAAGTTAAGAAAAGCGAAAGATTCAAGACAGACGAACGAACACACCTGTGCCCAGCTCCATAAGGAAGCTGAGAAAGTCAGTAATTAGTAACACCCCCACCCCCCATTCCCCCCCACCTCCTTTTCCTCCTTCTCTGCCCCTTTCAAAGCCACTCTTTCACCGTTCCTTCTTACTGTCTCATAGTGATAATGAATGTAATGAATTTTATAATAATTATTATTATTATTATTATTATTATTATTATTATTATTATTATTATTATTATTATTATTATTATTATTATTATTATTATTATTATTATTATTATTATTATTATTATTATTATTCTTCTTATTATTATTATTATTATTATTATTATTATTATTATTATTATTATTATTATTATTATTATTATTATTATTATTATTATTATTATTATTATTGTTATTATCATTATTACTATTGTAGCACACACACAAAAATGAAATGATTATAGTCACCCCATCTTACACTACATCTGTGGTATCTATCTCAAATGAAACTTTCCAACAGAATGAAAAAGAAGACACAACTAAAAATACGGTTTTGAACAAAGTTCTTCGACATTTCTTTGAAAGAAATTGATTTTTAAATTTACGGAGGCGATACAGAGAGAGGCGGGGTGTGAGTGTGTTTGACGGGGGGAGAGTAGTGGGGATGAGAGAAAAAGTTATCAAAATATCTCAAATTAGAAGTCAGCGAAACAATGAGAAAAAGAAAATGAATAAAATAGTAGATTTCAGAATCAAAGGCCGTATTTCTTCCAATAAATTCTGGCGCAGAACTTTTTCAAAATGATTGTTGACGAAGTTAATAAAATAGAGCAGTCGTTTCTCCAAAACAGTTTGAGTTTGAAGTCAAGTTCAAGTCAATGTTTTCATAACTTAGATTTCATTCCCTATCTACAGCTCTTTTTCTTCATTTCACAGTTTAATTTTTCTGCCTTGTTAGCAGTGTCTCTGTCAGACATTTAGCCTTTCTTTCTCTCTCCTTTTAATCCCCCTTTTATCTCTCTTTCCCTCTCTCTCTCTCTCTCTGTCTCTCTCTCTCTGTCTCTCTCTGTCTCTCTCTCTCTCTTTCCCTCTCTCTCTCTCTCTCTCACTCTCTCTCTGTCTCTCTCTGTCTCTCTCTCTCTGTCTCTCTCTCCCTCTCTCTCTCTCTCTCTCTCTCTCTCTCTCTCTCTCTCTCTCTCTCTCTCTCTCTCTCTCTCTCTCTCTCTCTCTCTCTTTCCCTCTCTCTTTCTCCCTGTCTTCTTTCTCTATCTCTGTGCTCTGCCCTATTATCTCTGTTTCTCTGTCTTTCTCTCTACATATGTATCTATCTCCATATTTTTTTTCCTCTGCAAATCTATTTTTGTCAATCTAACTCGTCGTGAATGCATCAGAAGCCTGATGTATCCTTCGTTCCCCCCCCTCCCTTCTTCCAGATCCCCTTTACTCACAATTATTTTCAAGCCCACTATCCTTAACCTTACATATTTCTCTTCTCATGTTTGAATAGCTTTTTATTTGCCTTTCTCTCTCTCCCCCAACCCCCGCTCTCCTTCTCCCTTTCTCTGTCTTTTTCTCCCTCTCTCTTTCTCTCTCTCTCTCTCTCTCTCTCTCTCTCTCTCTCTCTCTCTCTCTCTCTCTCTCTCTCTTCCTCCCCCTCTTTGCCCCAGTTTCTATTTTTTAATTGAATAAGTTTGTGTTCACAAGCTTAACAAAATCTCTATTGAAGCGCCGAACTTAAACCATTAAAAAATGTTTTTTTTTGTTTTGTTTTTTTGTTTTTTTTTTTAATCCTGTGCCATGAAAATTATTTTTCTTGATTTAATTTTGGAATTTCATTTTCTCTTAAAATTAAAATTCGCCAAGGTTGAAAACTGAAAAGGAAGAAAAACAAGATATTTTCTCGTTAAATGAGACGGAGTTTTTCTTGTAGAACACTTTAACAAGGCAGAAGAGCCTCTTGTTCTGTGGACATGATTTGATGTAAATTCTGTTTTAATGTATTCCAGTCTAAACACAATCTTCTAACTAGCAAACGGGTTGAGGAAGTTTATAAACATGTCGAATTGACAATTATTTTGATCAAGCTATATTTTTATGCATGAATTTATTTAGATCAAAGATAGAGAGAGAAATATATATAGAGAGAAAATTTGTTTGTGCTTTTAGTGAGACAGATATTTAAGCAGAGATGGAAGAGGTGGAGGAGGAGGAGGAGGAAGAAGAAGAAGAAGAAGAAGAAGAAGAAGAAGAAGAACAACAACAACAACAACAACAACAACAACAACAACAACAACAACAACAACATCAGCAGCAGTAGCTGTAGCATCAACAACAACAGTAGCAACAACAACAACAAGAAGAACAGCATTAGCAACAACAACAACAACAACAACAGCAACAACAGCAGAAGCAGTAGCAACAACAACATCAACAACTACAGCAACAACAACATAATTAACAAGAGGAAAGCAAAAACAAAATGAACAACAGGAAGAAAAT
>JAWDGP010007196.1:0-22500 GCA_033675545.1 Elysia crispata | reverse complement strand
CCCCCCCCCCCCCCCCCCCCCCAAACCACCTCTCTCACCTCCTAGAGCATCGCAGAAGCCAGAATATTTTCCCCCTCACTCAACCCACACAAGTTTCGCACCAGCTGTCTCTGTTGTCAGATTTCTGTGGCCCCCTCCCACACCCTCCTCTCCTTCCTCTTCTCACTGAACTCATGTGGCTATATTTGTATGGACTTGAGAGACTTTGATTTATTCTCAAGCGGACTTGAGTGACGTATATTTATACTCACATAGACTTGAGAGACGTATTTCTACTTTCACCCGGACTTCAGAGACGCACATCTATTCTGACCCGGACTTCAGAGACAAGAATTTATAGACACATGGACTCGAGAGACGAGTATCTATTCTCACATTGACTTAAGTGACTTATAAGAGACGTATAACTTTATTCAAACGGACTTCAGTGACGTATATCTATACTCATACGGACTTCAGAGACTTAAATCTATTCTCTCACGGACTTGAGAGACACTTGATAGACGTATCTATACTAACACTGACTTCAGAGACATATATCTATACTAACAAGGACTTCAGAGACATATATCTATACTAACAAGGACTTCAGAGACATATATCTATACTAACACGGACTTCAGAGACATATATCTATACTAACACGGACTTCAGAGACATATATCTATACTAACACTGACTTCAGAGACATATATCTATACTAACCCTGTCTTCAGAGACATATATCTATACTAACACTGACTTCAGAGACATATATCTATACTAACACTGACTTCAGAGACATATATCTATATATATATATATATATATATATATATATATCTATACTAACACTGACTTCAGAGACATATATCTATACTAACACTGACTTCAGAGACATATATCTATACTAACACTGACTTCAGAGACATATATCTATACTAACCCTGTCTTCAGAGACATATATCTATACTAACACTGACTTCAGAGACATATATCTATACTAACACGGACTTCAGAGACATATATCTATACTAACACTGACTTCAGAGATCTATACTAACACCATTCTATCTAGACCAGGGACACCCAAGCTGCAGACGCTCTTCTTTCCAATCCCGCCAGTTGGTGCGCCACAGGGCAGTGGCGAGGTTTCCACTTCTGCTGTTTTCCTAAGGATAACACAAGTTCTGAACCGCTGGCTTAGAAGATGGAGTTCTTTGGAAATCAAGGGATGTAATTCAGTACTCAGTTTGACCAAACGAATTGGATACTATAGTTTCCACATGTAAAGGTAGATTTGTATTGTAGGGTGGACGATGGTTTCTAAGGAGTGGATTTAGTGGATCTTGTTTTGGTTATATTTTTGAGTGTTGAATTTAATTTGTGGTGATAATTATAAAGTGGTTGATTTATTACTATTATTATTATTATTATTATTATTATTATTATTATTATTATTATTATTATTATTATTATTATTATTATTATTATTATTATTATTATTATTATTATTATTATTATTATTATTATTATTATTATTATTATTATTATTATTATTATTATTATTATTATTATTATTATTATTACTATTATTATTTTTATTATTATTATTATTATCATTATTATTATCATTGTTATTATTATTATTTTTTTTAATGCTTCGTCTTGTTCTATTTCTTCTTCGAATCACAAAATATATGAGAAAGAACGCGAAGAAAAACACATATAATGTGAATGACAAAATTTTGAAGAAAATTCCTCGTAACATTGTATGAAATCTTAGAATTTATGAAGGAGTATTTTCTGCTTTTTCGTCTTCACTTTACTATACAGAATCGATTTTTTTTTCTTTTATATTGCACGTTTGTGTAAATGTCAACGTCTCCAATATAATGATTACATTTCATGACAATTAAAGTTTAAACGATCAAACACACAACTTTAATTGCATGGAAGTAAACAATCGAAATACGAGCCACTTGTCCGTTTCTATGAACTGAGATTGTTTCTCTCTCTCTCTCTCTCTCTCTCTCTCTCTCTCTCTCTCTCTCTCTCTCTCTCTCTCTCTCTCTCTCTCTCTCTCTCTCTCCTATCTATCTCGCTATCACTATATCTCTGTCTCTTTTCTTTTATGAATGTCTTTTCTTATCGCTGATACCATTTTTATACTTTTGTTTGTCTCTATCCCTCTCTCTCTCTCTCCCCTTTTCTCTCTCACTCTGTCTCTCTGTCTTTTCATCCGTTGTCCACAGACATTTTTCTTTCACATGCTTTTTTTTCTTTCAGTTACAGCTACACTAAACGACATCAATGACAAACTTAGAATACGCGACAATGTATACTGGAATCTTGTATATAAATCAAACGATAAGAGAGCTGCAAATTGCTATTTTACAATTTTGGCTGCAGTATAATAAATTACGCCAAAACTAATACAGAACTAGAGATTGCAGTTTAATTCCAAACATGGTTGCCTTTGAGAGAAAGATGCAATGGACAATATTTCTCACTAAAACCTTCTATTTTTTAGATTTAACGTGCTAATAAAGATAAATATCCGATTTATAGATTGAGAGAGATTACATTCGGAAGTTGGAGGGAATATTGTTTTTAATTCGTTCCGAATTCAATATCATCACGTGCTTGCTTAGTTTTTCTATCTCTCCATCTTCACTGCGACATACATCAGTTACTCTTAGTAAGTTGGTCATGATAGATCATTAAAATTTTATTTTTTTCCCTTAGTAATGACGTTACGCTATTGCCCAAAAAACTCCACATATTTCCACAGATCTGTTTGCCTCTCTACGTAAATCCTGGAATTTTGCTAGAATCGCTAAGCGGTCAGGCGTAAAAATTGGGTTATTCGGATAGCTGGTCAAAATGAGATAGTCGATTACCGTTTTACATATATATATATATATATATATATATATATATACAATGTTCAGTACAATTATTGACTTATTTAAATGTTGTGAAATTGAATTCAGGAACAGAAACGTGTAGTCCATGTACGGTAGCAGATATTTCTTTTTTTATTGTGAATGAAGGAATTTCATGAATTTGCGAGAGGGAAAAATCAAATTTAGAGTAACATTTATCTCATTGTCTGGGTCGCCAAGGATTGAAGGTGAAACTAGCTTTGTTAGAAGGGGACGGTATACATTGGAGCGTGAAAAATGGGCTACAAAGGAGAGAGAGAGAGAGAGAGAGAGAGAGAGAGAGAGAGAGAGAGAGAGAGAGAGAGAGAGAGAGAGAGAGAGACGGGAGATAGAGAGAGACAATTTGAAAAAAACGTAGAGAGAGAGAAGACTGAGAGGCGGAGAGAAAAAGTGCGAAAGATACATAGAAAGGGATAAGGACATACATAAGGGAGAAGATGGTCAGAGAATCAGAGAGATGTAGAGAAAGAGAGAGGTGGACAAAAAAGGGAGAAAAATAGTCAGCTAGTTCAGTAGGAATAATATCCAAGAGAGAGAGAGAGACAGACAGACAGACAGACAGAGACAGAGAGACAGAGAGAGAGACAGACAGACAGAGACAGAGAGACACAGAGAGAGACAGACAGACAGAGAGAGAGACAGAGAGAGAGAGACAGACAGACAGAGACAGAGAGACAGAGAGAGAGACAGACAGACAGAGACACAGAGACAGAGAGAGAGACAGAGAGGGGGAGAGAGAGAGATAAAGAGAAAAAGAGAAAGGAGGAGACAGGGAGAGAGGAATATAAGATTTATCAAGCTTTGTATATTAGAATCAAAACCAATACAAGTCTATTGTGCTTGGAATCTTCACTTGATGCCTTAACAAAGAACCGGTAGAAGTATTTCCGATTTATTATTTTCTACTCGTTTTGTTTTTAAAGTTATATCATCATAATCTACAGGTATGTTATAGCTTACTATATAATTGCGAAAAAACAAACAACAAAACAAAAGAGCAACAACTGCTTAATAGTTTCTAAAATACTTTACAAATTCGTCCAAGCTTTTTTACAGTGCCATAAAATTCAAGAAAAATTCATAACTTGTGAGGTTTTCGAAAGATATTTATGGACGTAAAAAATAACATTAATTCTCTCCTAGTAATAACTCTGAAGTAATAACCAGTTAGGAATTCTGATCTTGTTTACAAATTTAATTCATTTGAATATGAAGCAGAAGTGGCCGAAAAATGTTTCTCTTTTTTTTTTTTTTAAATGAGAACAAAAAGCAAACTATTATCTATCTTCTTACTTAAGATGTGCTGTAACTCTCCACAGTAAAAGTTCTCTGTATAAAATGCCTTACTATAAAGTGAAATATTATTACATGACTGTAGAGCAATCATAGCAATGGTCTGACATTTCAACGAAAAAAAAATTCTGAACAGTTATTCAAACATTAGGAATATCGTATACACCGTTGGAGGTGACAAGGGAATTTTATTCTTCTGAATTCTCTGTCCAATGCAAAGATGTATTTGGACTGAAGGAAATATGAGAAAAATAGATAGTTTGCTGCAGAAATCTCTGATTTCTATGTACAAAAGTATGAGCTTCTTTGATGTACATATAAACTGAGTTGTAATATCTTTTACAAACGGTCTTTAATATTTGACGTCCTTTTGATATCACTTGTAGTTCTAAAAAAAGGTAAAAAGAGGAAGGGGTTGTCATTTAGTTCACATTTTTTTTTAAATTTCTCTTAGGAAAGAATCAGGAATTGACATCCTATAGTTTCATAATGTCCAAAGTCTATTTCAGTGTGATAATTGGTCAAGCGTTATCTTTCTCGTCATTTCCTACACGCAGGGAAATATCATGCATTCTAAATGTCACGTTCTGCTCTAGAGAACTGTGATTAGAACTAGTTTCCTCTTGAGATTATTGCTTCGTTGCAAAAATTTATACTCAATATTGATTCTTTGCTATTTCAAGCTTTAACGGTTTAATTTCAACATCTAGACTAGAAGCTCTTTTGTCGTAAATGTCAAAAAGATAGTAGCGTCTTCTCTTTATTAAACGGTTGGAGGGAGAAATGCTACATTTTTCAAATTTTCTAACCGTTTTCGGTGAAATAATGAGAGCTTTGATTGTTGATTCTTCAACGTCTATTATATCAGTTAATGCAACAAAACATGACTGGATGAAACAATAGAGACAAAGGAGAAAGAAAGAAGTAGAAAAGGAGAAAGGCAGATAGATAAATAGGAAGCGAGAGAATGACAGAGGCAGAGATAGAGAGGGGGAGACAGAGAGAGAGAGAGAGACAAAGAGGTATAAAGTGAGGAATTGAGAGAGATAAAGTGAGAGATTGAGAGGGAGACAGACAGAAAGATGGATAGAGATAGATACATACACAAACAGGTAGACAGAAGTACCGATAGAGAGATAGCGAG
Organism: Elysia crispata; assembly: GCA_033675545.1. Classification (NCBI taxonomy): domain Eukaryota; kingdom Metazoa; phylum Mollusca; class Gastropoda; family Plakobranchidae; genus Elysia; species Elysia crispata. Next base: position 17,136 of record JAWDGP010007196.1, on the reverse strand, counting down.
AGAGCGAGGGAGAGAGAGAGAGAGAAAGAGAGAGAGAAAGAGAGAGAGAGAGAGAGAGAGAGAGAGAGATCATAAAAAGTATCAAATATCACTATCATACAAATATCTTTCATTCAAAAATTGCGACTTAGAAATACATTGCACATTTTTGGCGTCTTTTCTTGGGATTTTCCACTAGAAAGAGGAAGAACAACGCATTGTCAATGTTCAATTTGGCTTCACTACCTTTCTGTAGAAATGGAGACGACGCCCAACTGTGCTGTTGTCAGGCTTTGACCAAAACACACTGAAGGGTCGATAGTTGCAAGTATCGTGTGCCGGTAATATCGATAGGCCAGGGTGCCAGCGTGGATATAATATCGTGATATTTGATAAGCCGATATGGACCACCCGGGGATGAAAATTGTAAACAGTTTGATCAGATTCTGTCAGGAACATATTGAAATTAGGTAAACGGGAGAAAATTGTTGAAATAGAGGAGAAGCGATGGAAGAGGAGAAGGCAGAAGGAGAGAAAGAGAGAAAGAGAGAGAGAGAGAGAGAGAGAGAGAGAGAGAGAGAGAGAGAGAGAGAGAGAGAGAGGGAGGGATGTAAAGAAATACATTGAAATCAAGGGAAAAATACAGGTAAAGATAAAGAGATAGGGAGAGAGAGAGAAAGAGACAGGCAGACAGAGACAGAGACAGAGGCAGAGTGGGTGGATTACAAGACAGAGAGAGAGACAGCAGAAAAGAGAGATGAAAAGAGAGAGATAGAGAGAGAGGTAACAAAAGAGGCCCTTTGAAATAGATAGATAGGTAGATAATTAAAAATATGTATAGAGAGGTTATTCAGATGAAGTCTATATGTCTTGATTATTAACGAATTCAACTGATTTGTTATACTGTTTTCCATTGGGACTATACATACAGAGTTTGTCTTCAATTCAAAATCTCAGGTAGTATTCAACTAAAAACAGAAATTTCAACTTTTGATTGATATACAAATGTTAAATTTTTTATCTACCACTGTCATCAACTTTCGTCTTTAATATAAGCTGTTTGAAGAAAAAAAACTAGTTACAGGCTTCGTAATATGTCTTTAAGGTGTAAAACTTTCATATTTATACCAGAAGAATCGTTTTGACAAAAAAGAAAAAACACGGATGGGAAAAATTAAAAGAAATGAAAAAGGAAAAGAAAAGGAATAAAAAATAAAGTTTTAATATGAAAACAGTTTTATTTTTGGGGAGGGTCCAGACATAAAAACGGTGCTTGTAAAAATGTATCATATCTCGAAAGGGAATAAACCAATTCAAAATAGGTAGATCTAGATCGAAAATTATATAACAATGATCTTCTTTTTCTAAAAAAAAATAAATTACAAAAATCGTTCTGTAATTCAAAGAAAAGATTAAAAAATGAGTAAATGCACTGTTAGAATGGCATGTCATACACAGCAAGATACATTGACAGATTATTAAAGAAATTAATATATGAAAGTTAAATGAACAGACATTCAATTCAAGATAACTAAATGCATATATAGACATAGGAAAGTATTGAAAAATAAATAGATCAATAAAATTCAGTAAGAGAGATATATATATATATATACGGATTATGTTTAGACATTTAGAGAGACTGTTGAAATTAATGAATATATATATGAAAGACAGGCATATATATATATATATATATATATATATATATATATATATATATATATTTATATTATATACATATTTATGAAAGACAGGCAGATATGTGAATATATACATGGAAGACAGGCAGATATATGAATATATACATGGAAGACAGGCAGATATATGAATATATACATGGAAGACAGGCAGATATATGAATATATACATGGAAGACAGGCAGATATATGAATATATACATGGAAGACAGGCAGATATATGAATATATACATGGAAGACAGGCAGATATATGAATATATACATGGAAGACAGGCAGATATATGAATATATACATGGAAGACAGGCAGATATATGAATATATACATGTAAGACTGGCAGATATAAAACAAACGTGACAGGCAATAAGGAGGACTGATGTAAAGATTGTCACAATAGTAGATTAATAAACTATTAAAACGATGAGGAATAAAAAAAAACTGATCTTTTATTTTGAACGCACGAAAGAGAAAACAAGAGATAAAATAATAAACAGATAGAAATTTAAGTCTAAGATATTGATTAAATCATATTGAGAGAACTTAAGTAAGTCTAGCTCTAAGTCTCTCTGTCTCTGTCTCTGTCTCTATCTCTCTATGTATCTCTCTATGTGTGTGTGTCTATCTCTGTCTGTCTGTCTGTCTGTCTGTGTCTCTCTCTCTCTCTCTCTCTCTCTCTCTCTCTCTCTCTCTCTCTCTCTCTCTCTCTCTCTCTCATTTGTTCATAAACTGACAAATGAAATAGGACAAGGGTGATATCTTGAGTATCTTAACCCACTTCTCAAAGCTCATAGCATTACTTAAATCACACCAAATGGTTGATAAATCCAATCAGTAAACAGAACTTGTAACAAAACCGTAATTTTGTATTGTAACATTCAAGTTGCAACTGCCGCATACTTTGCTCATATCTTTCCCTATCTTGTTGTTATTGTTGATGTTGTTTTAGTTGTTCATGTTGCTGTGAGGTAAATGCATTTAAACTTATTGCAACTCTCAAGATATTTTTGTTTTGTTTTTGTTGATTAAGTTAAATTTTAGAAATCATGTTGTGGAACTATTTAAAGGTTGGTAGAATTTGGTGTTCTACTTTTAGCCTTTCTCTAAAAGCTTGATGAAGTTATCATTAATTTTTAGTCAAATTCATCATTTACCAGAGGAAAAATTGGAAAAATTTTGGGTACATGTGTGACAATGTTGCCATTCTTTAAAAGTAAAGTTGCGCCTGCAGGTAAATTTGAAAAAAAAAAAAAAACAACAACAACAAAACAGAAAATTAAAAGCGCAAAGATTAAGAGAAAGACAGAAAAAGTGATAGAATTAGACAAAGTGGAGGTGTACAAAACAGCAGAAACAAAAAAAAAAAAAAAGAAATTCGAACTTTATATTCAAGGGGTTTAGGAAATTTGTAAATTAAATCAACCCCCCAAATCAAACATAAAAAACACATCACGGAACCATCTACTTCAAGGAACAAAAACAAGTGGAGTGGCCGAAATTAGCCAGGCTAACCTCAAGAAGTTGTCGAATTTGCCCAACCATACCTCAAAAAGTCACGCTCAACAAGGTTAGGCGTCTTGAACCCTTGTGATCACAGTGTCTCCACCCCTCAAGGGCTTGCTTTGTTCGGGTTTCCCCGAAACCGGTCTTGTTGCTTGTCGTGCCAGAAGTACTCTGTCAATATAGGATTCCCCATGTTGGTTTTCACTTCTATAGGGTTATACGAGAGAAAGCCTCCATGTGACGTCATGTTTGAAGGTTGAAGAAGTCGTGGTTTTTGTAATACCTCAACACTATTTGTGAGAAGTTTATTTTTAGAAAAAAAAATCTACAGAATTTAGGTGTTTTTTCCCAGGCTGAACATTTTCTTGTTTCTTCATTTTTTTTGTATTCTTTGTTGTTGAATTTTCTATCGCATTTTTACTTTGTTCATCCCGATATTGTAAAGTACGACATTTTTGTTTTGTTTTTTAATTATCATTGGATTCGGGAATGGTATTATATCAATTTTTTTTTTTGGGGGGGGTTCAAGTCTTCTTTATTTAATTCTTCTAGTTAAAAAAATTTGCAAAAAGTAGATTTTTGCGAGATTACACATAGGGACTTTATGGAATTTCGAAGAGGAAAAAAAAGGGTGCTAAAAAGGAAAAGTGAAGAAAAAAATTCAGACATTTCTATTTTCCCCTGCTTAGCCTGGACAACGAAGAAAGGGGTCGCAAGATAATGCTTTAAATCTCAGTTTCAATTCATCAAATGTAACATATTGTTTAATATCAACTGAATTTGAAAAAATCATAATCCAGGAATTGTCATTTTGCATCCATTACTTGAAAACTGTAATTTCCTCGTTTAAACATTTGACGAAAAAACAAAACAAGACAACCCAGTGTTACTTCAAATAAAGTATTCCTTTCTGTCTACTAAGAATTATTGATCCATTGTATTATCTATTAAATACTTCTTAAGGCTTCAGAATTATAATGCTGTTGGCTTAATTTAAGAGGTAAAGTTTTCCAGTTAAAATTTAAGACTGTCTTTGAAGGTTCGTTTTTATCTATTAAAAGATTAAACAAATGGAAGTAACTTTGTGATTAAAAAAAACAAATTAAGTTGTTTTTCTTAAAATTTTAGTAAATATTTATGAGCTTCAGTTCTCTGTGATTTCGTGTTTTAGAGAAAACTAGGCAAAGAGCGAATGTTGGAGAAAGAAAAAAGGATGTTTTGGAAAGTAAGGTAACTAAAAAAAAGAGTAGATTAGAATAGAGAGTGAAGGAAATGACAGAGACAGGTCGACAATCCGGTGAAACAGTATAGTAAAAACAAGTTTTAGAACGAGGCAGATAGACAGACAGTTTCAAATAGTTAGAGGACAGGATGAATAAAGAAAGTGCGATAAAAATAACAGGACAGAGGGGGTTGAGTAAAACTTAACGAGAAGAGAGAGAGAGAGAGAGAGAGAGAGAGAGAGAGAGAGAGAGAGAGAGAGAGAGAGAGAGAGAGACAGAGACAGAGACAGAGAGAGACAGAGAGAGAGACAGAGAGAAAGAGACAGAGAGAGAGACAGAGAGACACAGAGAGAGACAGGGGGACAGAGAGAGAGACAGAGAGAGAGACAGACAGACAGAGAGAGACAGAGAGAGACAGAGAGAGAGAGAAAGAGAGAGAGAGAGAGAGAGAGAGAATGAAAGAGAGAGTTTATGTGTGTGATAGACAGAGAGAGGTGGGGGTGGGGGTGAGGGGGAGGCAGGCAGCGGATGTATAATAGAGAAAGAAATTAAGATGGGCACATGCAGAATCAGAGAGAGTGAGACCGAGAGAGAGAGAGAGAGAGAGAGAGAGAGAGAATGAAAGAGAGAGTTTATGTGTGTGATAGAGAGAGAGGTGGGGGTGGGGGTGAGGGGGAGGCAGGCAGCGGATGTATAATAGAGAAAGAAATTAAGATGGGCACATGCAGAATCAGAGAGAGTGAGACCGAGAGAGAGAGAGAGAGAGAGAGAGAGAGAGAGAGAGAGAGAGAGAGAGAAAGAGAGAGTTTATGTGTGTGATAGAGAGAGAGGTGGGGGTGGGGGTGAGGGGGAGGCAGGCAGAGGATATATAATAGAGTAAGAAATTAAGATGGGCACATACAGAATCAGAGAGAGTGAGACCGAGAGAGAGAGAGAGAGAGAGAGAGAATGAGAGAGAGAGAGAGAGAGGTGGGGGTGGGGGGGTGAGGGGAGGCAGGCAGCGGATGTATAATAGAGTAAGAAATTAAGATGGGCACATGCAGAAACAGAGAGAGTGAGACCGAGAGAGAGAGAGAGAGAGAGTGAGACCGAGAGAGAGAGAAATAAAAAAAAAGATTCAGAGTTTCGAAGAGAGATGAAGAAACACGCAAGATAATACAAAGAAAGAAGAAGAGGAATCCATATATTCTTCTTTTAAGTACACCATTATTCCCTACTAATTACCTGGACCCTTGTGGAAAACTCCAGAAATCCACCTGTGTATGTTAGACTTATTGACGGCGTTTTCAATGTATGTTAACCTTAAAGGACATAGCAGTGAAAAATAATGACCGTTAAATTTTTTTGGTGAATAATATTTAAAGACAAATAATTTTTCAATATTTACGATAGACTTCCTGAGTAAAACAGAAAGGAAAATAAAAACAACTAATTTTAATATTTTGAAACTTTTACCGCTGTTTAGCTAATGTCTGATTCTGTCTTTATGTTTTTTTATTGTTTTTTTTTTTTCCTGTCGGTCTGTTTTTCTAAGTATTTGTCTCTCTCCGTTTTTCTGTCTTAGTCTCAATTTCTCTTTGTGTCTGTGTGTTTCTCTTTCACTTTTAACTCTTTCTCATTTTTCTCTCAGACTCACTCCGTTTCTCTATTATTTCCTTAGCGCATCCCCCCCTTTCTCTCTCTCTCTCTCTCTCTCTCTCTCTCTCTCTCTCTCTCTCTCTCTCTCTCTCTCTCTCTCTCTCTCTCTCTCTCTCTTTTCATCTTTCTACAATTAATTCTCGTCCCACACTTTCAAAGTCAATAAGACCATGATCAAGATATCTCCTCTCTTTTCGTTTCTATCTTTCTGTTTATATCTCTCCGCATCTCTGTCTATCTTTGTCTTTCTTAATGTATTGTATTGCTCCAAGTGTCTCTCTAACTGTTTTGTTGGGGTTTTTTTTGCCTTTCCTTCCCTCTAAATATTTCACTCCATCTCTCACTTTTTTCTCTTTCTCTCTATCGGTCTCTCTCTCTCTGTGTGTTTCTCTCTATCAGTCTCTCTTTTTCTCTCTATCTGTTTCTCTCTCTATTCCCGTCTTAATCTATCTCTCTCTCTCCTTGTCCCTCTCTCTCACTCATTCTCTCTATCTATCTTTCTCTCTATCCCAACTCCCTTACCTCACCTTTTCCCTCCGGCAATACGACAATGATTAACGCCTCTCCCACTGTCCCCACCCTATCAAGACAGATAACAAGCCAATATTCTCTCACTTGAAGCACTTACTTCCACAGCTGCCTTCCTATTTCCATAACTTGTCGCTTGAGTCACGCCTCTCCCACTGTGCCCACTCTATCAAGACAGATAACAAGCCAATATTCTCTCACTTGAAGCACTTACTTCCACAGCTGCCTTCCTATTTCCATAACTTGTCGCTTGACTGACATAAGTGAAATTATTTTTTTTAAAACATTTGCCACTCGTACATTTCTGGTACAACACATTTGGTGTGTAACATCCGAAATTTCCGCAGTTAAACGCAATATGTCTCGTATATTGTATTGCGTATGCCTAATTAAAGTCAGCTATTTAAAGTGAACATTGATTAAAGAAATATAGTTAAATGATTCCGATTGTTGATTTCTTTTTTAGACGCAGTTTCCTTCACAAGACACTGGATATATTGTCACACATAGTCATTTGCGGCTTGCAAGTCGTGTTCTTTGCGATTTGTAAACAGTATAGAATATTATTTTCTACTTTATAGCAATTCCTCCAAATCGTAAGCTAAAACAAAATTGATGCTGGTGACATCATAGAATTTTCGGAGAGATTTTGTTGTTTGGAAATACCCGGGTTTTTTTTTTTTTTTTACAATTGGCCTCTGTGTGTAGATCCGGGGTAACAAAACTGATTCCTCATTCGCTTCTGTGTCAATGATTGAGTGCAGTGTTGACACTAGTTTTACCGTTTCTGAGACCAGTAGGCCTAGTCAAGCCTTAAGTTAGGCCTAGTTAAGATAGATTTACTAGAATGTCTCAGGCGGGATGTTAACCTGATCGTAACGCCCTACAGTTGATGGAACTACTGGCCCACTATTGGTTTTTTCAAGATACGATTCTGGCAAATAAGAAATTTAAAAAAATGTACTACCGTATCAACAATTAAGAAAAGCTGTGTAAACATGTTTCTACTTTTAAAATGATGGCACTTCATTAAGTTTTCCATACATTTTGTTCATTTTTTATCATTTCTCTCCATATTAAGTTTAGCCTTTTATTTAATAACTTTTAGCCATTTCCCTCGATTTTTAATCTCTTTTTTAATTCAAGTATCCTCTCTTTATCTTAGATAATATTTTGTCCTCAGTATCACACCCTCTTTAGCAATTATTCATAAACCAGTCATTCAAAAAAAATCTAAATCGTTATCTAAACATTTTCCTTTCTTGTTCAGATTTCCTTCTTTCCTTTGCATTATTTCTCCTGTTATTTTTTTAGGCAAGCAGATTCAGTGTAACAGTTTTGATCATGCGTCTCGTTATTGCAGTATTTCGATTTAAATTTCAACACAAATTGTTTGTTTTTATCAAACGCTGCTCACAAACTGTTTACACACGGCCTCTCAGAAATTCAATTTTTTCTGTTTCTTCAGCAAATATTTTACAGTGGTTGGCAGTTTCTATAGGGGATTCCCAGTGTCCTTTCGGACTCATTATGGACATTTTCAAAACCCGATGAGTTTAACAAACATTTTTATGTAGATTTTTGGGCTAATGACTGAAGTAACTTCACAAATTGTATGTAGACCGTACTAGGAATTTGATTTGTTCGGTGTGGTGTGGTTGTGTGGTAAAGAAGTTAACCATTGCATATCAAATTATTTTCCACTTAAATTCAATCTTTATTATCGCTTACTTTTATTTGTTTTCTTTTCAGATTTAAACTTGAAATGAACACAAAAAATGAATCATTTGCGTGAGCCGAAACATAGATTTTAACAGTTAAAAGTGTAAAGTTTTAGCCAAATTAGAAATGCTAGTAAAGATCTTGATTTACCAAAAACATTATTATTTTTTTTTTAATTTGAGCAAGTCTATTAGGGTTTTAGTTGGTTTCTTCAAGCTACAATCAATAAGTATAAAACATCTCTTCCATAACCAAAGAAAGTGCCCAGAGGAAATAAAGATCTCATCAAGTTTAACCAACAATAATCTGATAGCAGATCTTTGTATGGATATTTGAAACATGGCTGAGTCATTGGGAAAATAATTATAGAGATATAAAGTTCTGTAGAAGTTGAAAATCCCAAAACAAATTAATTTAGTATCATTTTTTGTTCTTACTAAACCGATAGCCAACATCTATAGAAGTTTGAAAGAAGCCTTGGAAATATCCGTGATATAGGGATACACAATTATCTACACTCCGAAATCCATCTCCGAACGGATGCTGGTATAAGATGACGTGTAAAGAAAAGGAAAAAAAAAAGATTAGGAAATGAAATGTACGCTAACAACGTTGTTGTAATGTGGATAACAATCTTGACATTCTTATGTTTGATATTGTTACACACTGTTTTGACTCTGCATAAAAATGTAAGATAAATTAGAAAACACGGTATTAACGTGTGATCCTATTGAGAAATTAACAAAAATTAAAGAGGGAACCAGAGTAGTTAAGACTAAGATGTAGATTTATACACTTAACACCTCTTTCCTATTTGCTTGTCTTTTGTCTCCCAAATTGTACCTCTTTTTTTTTGTCTACGTTCGAGTTGAAATTTAAAAAAAAACAAAAAAAAAAACTAAAAACAAACAAGAATAAAATATCGATTAACTACATGCCATAGTAGTGGGTCGCTTCGGGCAAAAAAAAATATACACACACACACACACACACACATAAATATATATATATATATATTCTCACTGCAATAATCATATTCATGTTTCTATTCACGACTTCAACAACTCTTACGTTTAATCAATCTCTGGCCTCTATAACATTAAAGTTTTGAATTTTATTTTATTTTAAATCTGGAATAAAAAAGGTGACTATTTTCGGAAAAACAAACTTAGACCTTTAGCTAGATTAAACTTTTAAAGAATTTCTGTAACTTTACGGCTACAAAACAAGAGAACGGATGGGTTAAATAGTGTAATCTTGATAATAACCAAATCTCATACATCTTGATAATAACCATTCTCATACATCTTGATAATAACCATTCTCATACATCTTGATAATAACCATTTTCATACATCTTGATAATAACCATTCTCATACATCTTGATAATAACCATTCTCATACATCTTGATAATAACCATTTTCATACATCTTGATAATAACCATTCTCATACATCTTGATAATAACCATTTTCATACATCTTGATAATAACCATTCTCATACATCTTGATAATAACCATTCTCATACATCTTGATAATAACCATTCTCATACATCTTGATAATAACCATTCTCATACATCTTGATAATAACCATTTTCATACATCTTGATAATAACCATTCTCATACATCTTGATAATAACCATTCTCATACATCTTGATAATAACCATTTTCATACATCTTGATAATAACCATTTTCATACATCTTGATAATAACCATTTTCATACATCTTGATAATAACCATTTTCATACATCTTGATAATAACCATTTTCATACATCTTGATAATAACCATTCTCATACATCTTGATAATAACCATTCTCATACATCTTGATAATAACCATTCTCATACATCTTGATAATAACCATTCTCATACATCTTGATAATAACCATTCTCATACATCTTGATAATAACCATTCTCATACATCTTGATAATAACCAATCTCATACATCTTGATAATAACCATTCTCATACATCTTGATAATAACCATTTTCATACATCTTGATAATAACCATTTTCATACATCTTGATAATAACCATTTTTATACATCTTGATAATAACCATTCTTATACATCTTTATAATAACCATTCTCATACATCTTGATAATAACCATTCTTATACATCTTGATAATAACCATTCTCATACATCTTGATAATAACCAAATCTCATACATCTTGATAATAACCAAATCTCATACATCTTGATAATAACCAAATCTCATACATCTTGATAATAACCATTCTCATACATCTAAATAATAACAATTCTCATATATCTTGATAAGAACTAATCTCATACATCTTGATAATAACCAATCTCATACATCTTGATAATAACCAATCTCATACATCTTGATAATAACCATTCTCATACATCTTTATAATAACCAAATCTCATACATCTTTATAATAACCAATCTCATACATTTTGATAATAACCATTCTTATACATCTTGATAATAACCAATCTCATAAAACTTTATAATAAACAAATCTCATACATCTTGATAATAACCAATCTCATACATCTTGATAATAACCAATCTCATACATCTTGATAATAACCATTCTCATACATCTTGATAATAACCAAATCTCATACATCTTGATAATAACCAAATCTCATACATCTTGATAATAACCAAATCTCATACATCTTGATAATAACCAAATCTCATACATCTTGATAATAACCAAATCTCATACATCTTGATAATAACCAATCTCATACATCTTGATAATAACCATTCTCATACATCTTGATAATAACCAAATCTCATACATCTTGATAATAACCAAATCTCATACATCTTGACAATAACCAAATCTCATACATCTTGATAATAACCAAATCTCATACATCTTGATAATAACCAAATCTCATACATCTTGATAATAACCATTTTCATACATCTTGATAATAACCATTTTTATACATCTTGATAATAACCATTCTTATACATCTTGATAATAACCATTCTCATACATCTTGATAATAACCATTCTCATACATCTTGATAATAACCATTCTCATACATCTTGATAATAACCATTTTCATACATCTTGATAATAACCATTTTCATACATCTTGATAATAACCATTCTCATACATCTTGATAATAACCATTCTCATACATCTTGATAATAACCATTTTCATACATCTTGATAATAACCATTCTCATACATCTTGATAATAACCATCCTCATACATCTTTATAATAATCTTTCTCATACACTTGATAATAACCATTTTCATACATCTTGATAATAACCATTCTCATACATCTTGATAATAACCATTCTCATACATCTTGATAATAACCATTTTCATACATCTTGATAATAACCATTTTCATACATCTTGATAATAACCAATCTCAAACATCGATACAATATAATGGATCAGGTGACTTGGTGAGATGAACGAGCGAGAGCGACAAAGTTAGATCCAGGGATCTCAAATTTCTAAAAAAAAAAAGATTGAATATGTAATTAACCGAATGGGCAATAATTTTGTCGTGTAAGAGCGCGGGTTCAAGCTATGTCTGTAGGCCCGTTTTTGTTTTGTTTTGTTTTGTTTTGTTTTTGTTTTGTTTTTTTGTTTTTTTTTTTTGGGGTAGGGGGAGAGAAGTGTTGTCTGTTTTTTTTTTTTTTTTTTTTTTTCAATTTACCTTGTTTGATTAATATTATCTTTGATCCTCTTGGGATTTTTTTTCCTGAATGTAGGAGATAATAATGTAGGAGATAATGTAGGAGATAATGTAGGAGATAATGTAGGAGATAATGTAGGAGATAATGTGTCATCCACGCCTTTTGAAGTAAAAAGAATTTTTATACTGATACATCTTGTTCTCTAAGTTGAATCAATGTTAAAACGATACACATTGCTTCCAAGACTGTTTTTCTTTTTTTTTTGTAATATATATATATATATATATATATATATATATATACATAGATTTACAGTTTTAGCTAAATTTTAAGGAAGGAGAAAACCTTAGTTGTTTTTTTCTTAAAAATGAAATTTTTTTCTGAGTTGTTTCCTACTCTATTTGTTTACTCTCCCAAATGCATTATCTTATAGGCGCGTTGTTTAGAATACACTTGAAAAACCAGAAATTTGATTAATCTTGTTAGAATTTTGAAAAGACGAACTTGGGTGAAGCTTTTTGTGTCCCGGTTTTCAATTAGTTTTTTTATCTGGAAATTAAAAAAAAATATAGTATTTAAAAAAAAAAAAAAAAAACTCTTTATCATCTTGTATCATTGAGTTTGCAACATGAAAACAGGTTTAGTTCGCTTTTCATAGAACATAATTCAAAATTTCTTTTTTTCACGTTCATTTTAGTTTTTGTTTCTTTACATATTCCGTAGACATTTACCGCAAAATATTTCGTTTTTGTCCCATTAAGACGTTTTGCTTTTTGCGGTAACCCCCGGTAAACATTAGATTAAATTCATAAGAGACATTAGCGGCGCATTCTAAGACATTTGACAAAAACGTCGAAAATTATATCAGTTTATTGAATTTAAAAGAACTGTACTTTAACTTAGATAATCTAGAGGAGAAACTGTACTTTCATGACATTCACATTTCTGTACTTCGATTTTGTAAAGAAAACTTTAAAAAATTAAATCTAGTACAGTTTTTATCATCAATAAAAATATGTGATGTAATTATTACTTTTTATTCAATGCAGATGCGAAAAAATATAGCGAATTTGTCACTATGTATCACATCAGATACAATTTTAATTCTTTATAATGTTATAGATGTTGTAAAACAACAAAAAAAATAATGCGTTTATTACATTTTGACCACCACTTATTTTCCGATGTTTTTTTTTTTTTAAACTTGGCTGTTGTTGAAAGCTTTTAGACAAATTTACATCTCGCTGAAATAGTCGATTAGACCTGGAGCACTCGCCCGCTAATAATAAAGAAGGGCACTTAACTCAGGTGGTCTATGGACTCATCAGTAGTTAGCTCTGGGGTTTTATAAAGCATGTAGTGTTTTCTTTTTTTTTTTTGTTTTTTTTGTTGTTTTTTTTTTTTTTTTGGGGGGGGGGGCGCTCGGGGGGATAGAGAGAGAGAGAGAGAAAGATAGATACAGACAGACAGACAGAGAGAGAGAGAGACAGACAGAGAGAGACAGAGAGACAAAGAGACAGAGATACAGACAGAGAGAGACAGAGAGACAAAGAGACAGAGAGACAAAGAGACAGAGAGACAAAGAGACAGAGAGACAAAGAGACAGACAGACAGACAGACAGACAGACAGACAGAGAACAAGAGTGATGACGAAGTAACCACCGCAGAAAGATACCAATTAGTGGGAGAGGTCGACAAGAAACAATATAGTGTACACATTTGAAAAATCGAAATCATATTTTTTCCCCCACTGGCTCTTACAATAGTCGAGACAAATTAGGCCTATTTTTCTTACATATTTTTCAAAGCTTATCTTAACTAAAACCTAAATATGTACATTGATTATGCGTATGGTTACTTCATTCCATTTGTTAGAGCATCAGCACCTAGAACCATACATGAGTAATTTATTTCAGCATGGTTAGTTACTGCGAAGTTTACTGTGAAGAAATCTCCAGGTTTCCGGCCAGTTTTATGCCAAACAGTGCCATTAAGCAGGCGCGGAAAGATGGCGTGTTTTGATTGGTTCCCGGGCTGTCCACGCGATAGATATCCCAGCATTCCTTGCGAGTGCTAAACAGTTTTCTTCCGTCTGAACGGGGAAACCCAATGCTGAGGAGATGAAGAGAAAAAGGCATCTACATTCCAACCTCCCCTTCTCTCCCCCCCCCCCCCCTCCCTTTGCCATAACCACTCTTTACCATTTCCAATTACTGCAAAGATGTGGTGTACAGATTAAGTGTTAGGTCCATGTAGAGTTATAACTATTCCTTAATAACACAAAGCCCGTTGGTCTTCTATCGTTACATTTTGTTTCCGCTTCGTAAATTTGTCTCTGGCTAGCCATTGCTTTATCTCGTGGAATTCAAGTTTCTTGCTTTATCACAACGGCTATGGGTTTATGGATTGTCGATCCTCTACTACTCTATCGAAGCTCTCTATGTGGTAAAAATTTCAGCTACCGCTAAAATATCTATGTTGAAGGTTTTCATATCTTGTTCAGAGAAAGGAGGTCCAGATATAAATTGCGCTTGTCTTCATCAAAGTGAAATATCACAGTATTGCTGGTTTTTTTTTTTTTTTTTTGGGAATACATGACCCCCCCCCCATTTTTTTTTTTTTTTTTTTAAGGGAATACATGACCCCCGCCCCCCTTTTTTTTTTAAAGGGAATACATGACCCCCGCCCCTTTTTTTTTTTTTTAAAGGGAATACATGACCCCCGCCCCCTTTTTTTTTTTTAAAGGGAATACATGACCCCCGCCCCTTTTTTTTTCTTTTAAAGGGAATACATGACCCCCGCCCCTTTTTTTTTTTTTAAGGGAATACATGACCCCCGCCCCTTTTTTTTTTTTTTAAAGGGAATACATGACCCCCGCCCCTTTTTTTTTTTTTTAAAGGGAATACATGACCCCCGCCCCCTTTTTTTTTTTTTAAAGGGAATACATGACCCCCGCCCCTTTTTTTTTCTTTTAAAGGAAATACATGACCCCCGCCCCCTTTTTTTTTTTTTTAAAGGGAATACATGACCCCCGCCCCTTTTTTTTTTTTTTAAAGGAATACATGACCCCCGCCCCTTTTTTTTTTTTTTAAAGGGAATACATGACCCCCGCCCCTTTTTTTTCTGTCACAGACTGAAAGGATTTGTGTGAAACGTAATGTAAAGTTTCATAACGTGTATAACGTAGTAAAAAAAAGTGACCAATACTGTTCCATAGAGTTCAATTTTTTTACCATTTTGAAACTGAGAAGACCTAAATAAATTTGATTAAAAATAATTTATTGCCTGAATTAGAAAAAAAAATAGCAAAGAGCTGTTGAAACAGGACTGTATTCCGAATTTGTAGCATAAAAATCATATATGGGATGATAATAAAAGTTCTTTAATACATAATTTTTATTTATAACATTACACTTTTTTGAAAATATTTTTATTAGACATCAAATATTTTAGGGCAAAGAAAAACATTGGAGCAAATAAAAGCTGTTAAATATTCACAAGAGATATATAAGCCCTTAAAAGTACATGATAAAGTAAATACGTGCATTCTCTCAATATAAAGCATTAAATATAATTGAAACATCAAGACAGATTTGTTAAAAGTTCTGGATTCATGAAATTTTCCTCCAACGAATGATAGAGCATGATCAGTTTTTAAATTACTTATTTATAGACAAAAAATGAATTAGAATTTAAAATTAAAGCAAATGATCGGTATTAAAGTAAATTGATAATAAGTGTGGTGTTTTAAATATCTCTTAATATGAATACGTTTTTTCCGATTCTTTTTTATGTCATGATTATTGGTCATATGATGAGAAAAAAGAAGAACATGATGTGACAACTGGAATGATCGAGGGAAAACTAAGCAGGGGCAAACAGCAATAAAAGATGTTGGATGGACAAGCAAATTGGCTCAAAGTAGAAAGAGTGCTGTACCTTTATGATCTATAAAATAGTCCATTGATTTTGAACAATACAAGTATATTTGTAAAGCATTACATTATGATGTAGCTTTACCAATAAAAATGAAAAGCTGTGCATTCCACAAAGGCAGCCCATCTTTGCGTCCTTTTGGCAGAGAGTTATGTTTTTGTAGTAATATCTGAAGATAATTTAAATCTAATTTTAAAAATAAGGAATATGATAAATCAGTATTTTACGTACTTCCATGATCTGTTTTAAGATCCTTTGAAAAAGCTATCAGAAGCTATGGAAAAAAATGTTTAGTGCATACACTCACTGCATCTCATTTCTTTCAAACTGTGTTTTTTTAGTTATTTAAGATACTATATATATATATATATATATATATATATATATATATATATATATATATATATATATATAGAGAGAGAGAGAGAGAGAAAGAGAGAGATAACAACACTTGGATTGAAAAAAAGAACCAACTGCTTTTATTTGGGAAGTCAAGAACTAGATGAACTCTCATAACTATATTGTTGTCCAGTAGAAACAGTTACCATACTCAGCCTCAGAGCCAGCTATTGTTTTTGCCGCACATTTTATTTCACGTTGAATATTTCCGGTTCTTTTATTTGTCTATCTTCATGGTAGACGATCTTCAATATTTCCATGGTATTCTTCTCAGTAGATCTCGGAAAGACTCGACGTCAGAAATTTTGTTAATGTTGTTGTTGTTGTTGTTGCTGTAGCAAACAATTCGATATCGACTGGTGCTGTAGTTGCGTGTCACTGAAATAGCCGAGCAATAATTTGCTGTATTAATCGCTCCATTAGACGGTCGGATGTGAGGAGTGAGAGAAGGATAGTTGGATAGATAGATAGATAGAGAGAGAGAGGTAGGGAGGAAGGGGCCGGAATAGGGGGAGGGGGGGGTGGGGTTAGGGAGGGGCGGGCTATGTTGCCGGAAGCATTGTGGTGAGAGATTGGCCGCAGAGGGGTAAGAAAGAAGTATGACAGAGAGGGAGGGAGGGAGGGAGATGGATAGATAGTAGAGAGAGGTAGGGAGGAAGGAGGTGGAGGAAGGGGGTTGGGGAGGAGCGGGGTATGTTGCCGGTGACATTATGGTGAGAGATTGGCCGCAGAGGGAGAAGGAAGGAGTATGACAGAGAGGGAGGGAGGGAGGGAGATGGATAGATAGAGAGAGAGGGAAAAAGTGACAAAATGTAAACAGTAGAGACACCTACAGGCAGAGTAAGAGAG